>SJYW01041444.1:146686-162679 GCA_006410735.1 Raphicerus campestris
CTTTATTTCAATAGTTATTTAAGGCTTGCATTCTGGAGAGTTGGGATGTCAGTGATTTTTAACCTTTTTGGTTTTAGGGCCCCTTTGTATCTCAAAAATTATTGAAGTCCAAAAAGAACTTTGAGTATGTGGGTTTTGGTGCTCATTTGCTTTAGTCGTGTCTGATTCTGCAATCCCATGGACCATAGCCCACCAGGCTCCTCTGTCCATGGGATTCTCCAGGCAAGAATACTGGACTGCGTTGCCATTTCCTCCTCCAGTGTCGGTGTGAGCTGCTGATTTACCTTATTAGAAACTAAAACTGAGAAATATAAAAAATTTACTAGCTCATTAAAAAATAAACCTAAAAATTACAAATAATCTATTTTCTATGAAAGAATAGCTGTATTTTCTAACTGAAAATTTTACTGAGAAGAGTAGCAGTATTTCACATTTTGGTACAATATCTTCAGTGTCTCAGTTCAGTTGCTCAGTCTTGTCCGACTCTTTGTGACCCCATGAATTGCAGCACGCCATGCCTCCCTGTCCATCACCAACTCCCAGAGTTCACCCAAACTCACGTCCATCGAGTCGGTGATGCCATCCAGCCATCTTATCCTCTGTTATCCCCTTCTCCTCCTGCCTCCAATCCTTTCCAGCATCAGGGTCTTTTCCAGTGAGTCAGCTCTTCACATGAGGTGACCAAAGAATTGGAGTTTCAGCTTTAGCATTCATCCTTCCAAAGAACACCCAGGACTGATCTCTTTTAGAATGGACTGGCTGTATCTCCTTGCAGTCCAAGGGAATCTCAAGAGTCTTCTCCAACACCACAGTTCAAAAGCATCAATTCTTCAGTGCTCAGCTTTCTTCACAGTCCAACTCTCACATCCATATGTGACCACTGGAAAAACCATAGCCTTGACTAGATGGACCTTTGTTGGCAAAGTAATGTCTCTCCTTTTCAATATGCTGTCTAGGTTGGTCATAACTTTTCTTCCAAGGAGTAAACGTCTTTTAATTTCTTGGCTGCAGTCACCATCTGCAGTGATTTTGGAGCCCCCCAAAATAAAGTCTGACACTGTTTCCCCATCTATTTCCCATGAAGTGATGGGACCAGATGCCGTGATCTTCGTTTTCTGAATGTTGCGCTTTAAGCCAACTTTTTCACTCTGCACTTTCACTTTCATCAAGAGCCTTTTGAGTTCCTCTTCACTTTCTGCCATAAGAGTGGTATCATCTGCATATCTGAAGTTATTGATATTTCTCCTGGCAATCTTGATTCCATCTTGTGCTTCTTCCAGCCCAGCGTTTCTCATGATGTACTCTGCATATAAGTTAAATAAGCCGGGTAACAATATACAGCCTTGACATACTCCTTTTCCTCTTTGGAACCAGTCTGTTTTTCCATGTCCAGTTCTGACTGTTGCTTCCTGACCTGCGTATAGGTTTCTCAAGGTCAGGTGATCTGGTATTCCCATCTCTTTCAGAATTTTCCACAGTTTATTGTGATCCACACAGTCAAAGGCTTTGGCATAGTCAATAAAGCAGAAACGGTCTAAACGTACTGAAAAGATAGTTATATTCCCATATCTGCATCTGTATTCAATCTGTTGCAATATGCTGTTTTGTTTAATGTCTAAAGAAAATCTGACCTCACACAGATATTTGGTTGGAAAAGGGAAGATTATTTTAATAGTCTTTCCAGCTAAAATATCATGAGATATTTTTGGTACTCCACTAGAACTCAACAAGTGGTAGTTTTTTAAAGGTTAGTACCAATGTGGAATTTAAAATGTATTAGTGACTTTTTCGTACTTGATTATACTGAAATCCATTTCTCTTTTTTGCACTTTGAATGATTCTGTAAAGCATAATTGTTATCAGTATGCATTGGTCATTTGAAAAATATTGCTTTAAGCTATGTGAATATTCCAAATACTGACACACTATGAAATAGGAAGTCTGCTATCAAAAGTTCACCTGTATCAATACCACCTTCTTTTGCTTGCAGAGTGTCTTTAAATCTTGGGATTCTATCAAGCACATAATGATAGATGCTGTTTTTCCCACAATTTTAATTTTAACTTGAAAACTCTACTTTTATTATTGGCAACAAATACCATCAGTGACAGCTCAGTTTGTTCATGTTAAAGACAAATGTCTGCCAAAGACCCAAAGCCTGAATGACCATGATTGTCAGTGATTCTTTCCAGTAAACATGGCGTTTCATGAAGAAGGCGGTTTGCTCAGCCCACAGCTCAGACTGTAGCACAAGTGCTTCTCAGTTGCCCCACAGCGCTGCAGTCTGCACAAGGGCTGTGTGAGAGCTCACTGTTTGAAACAGGGTGCTGAACAGCCATGGCCTCAAGGGGTGAGACTGAATAATAATCATTTTTACTGCTGCATTAAGAACATCCTTAAACGTGGACAGCATGTTAAAAGGTCTGACGAGCCCTGGTCCCGGCTGACGCTGGGCCTTGGTCTGTGCCATTGGGCTGGTGGTTGTCCCCACTGTTGCTTTTGCACCATTGATAGAGATTGTGATGCAGTGAAGATTTATAATGTCTTAGTATTATTTTGAAAGTAATTTTGATGTTATGGACCACCTTCTGTCTGGGGAGGATGTAGGGAAAGGATGGTATACACTGTCGTGTTTAATGTGGGTTAAAAATTAGTAATTGCTGGGTCTTGAGAAGTTGTTTTGCTTTTCCCCTCTGGTGCTTGTCTGCAGGCCAAGGGTAGGGACCAAGGGAATATTGTACCATAGTGTTAGAATTTCTGGAGGAAGAACATAGCATTCATTTGAGTTTGATAGCATTTGTTTTTACTTTTTCCCCCTCAGGTACAATACAAGTGCTTCCTGAGAGAATTGAATTGTTTTGATTTTAGACACAAAGGAAGTATATGTACTGTGACTCATTTGAATTAGGGTATCTCAAGGAAGTTACTTGTAGCTTCTGCCTTGCCTTGGCCTGCATCCTCTTAGAAACTTCCTTTGAGTAACTTGTTTGTTCTAAGTTCTGTGTCAGGGATGAAAAGCGTAGGTTCCCAGCCTCTGGGAGTGGCGGGAAGAGAGTCAGGATGAAGCGAGATGAAGGGTGTTGGCGGGTCAGCACGGGGTCTCCGGGAAGCTTCCCAGGAAAGGTGCTGTGTAGTAGGTGTTAGAGGAGATGTGGGCCTGGCTT
Organism: Raphicerus campestris; assembly: GCA_006410735.1. NCBI lineage: Eukaryota > Metazoa > Chordata > Mammalia > Artiodactyla > Bovidae > Raphicerus > Raphicerus campestris. The sequence continues at coordinate 149,851 of SJYW01041444.1, forward strand.
GGGAAAGGAGCACAGGCCATGGTAACAAGAAGGAGAGGGGACACAGTCTAGGGAGTGGCCAGAGGGTGAGGGCTGAATACAGGCTGGGTGCGGGGGGGCTGTTGCAGAGGAGGACATGTGCCATCAGATCGCGAAGCGTCCTGCTGGCACTTGATCTCATAGGCCAGTGGCTCTGAAAGCTGGTTCCAGACTAGCAGCGTCAGCCTCTCTTGGGAACTTGTTAAAGATGCACATATCCAGGTCCAGTGTCAGGTATGGGGGTAGGGTGGGGCTGGGCTGTCCATTTCATCTAGCTCTCTGGGGGTAGCCTGGTGCGGGGGCTGTGAGAGGACAGTCCAGGCTCTTTGAGTAGCCTTGAGTTTTAGAAAGATCACTCAGGGTTCTCTGGAAGGTGGGACAGAGGGGGGAAGTTAGGGAGCAAGCGGTCCAGTGTTTCTGTGGATGTGATGTGGAGCTGGACCAAAGGCAGCAGGAAGGAATGGGTTTGCTGGAGATATATTCTCTGGAACTTTATTGCTAATAGACGACGTAAAAGCTGACAGCTGGGCTTTGCTCTGTGACCTGCTGGCAGTCATGAATGGAGAGTTTAAAGGCTCTCACTGCCTTGTGTCTTCAGGGAAGAGCTTTTACTGAAAGTGAAAACATCCCTTCAGATAACTTGCTGGAGCCTCTTCCATCTTCTTTTTGAGGATGTCGCTTAGCTCAGGATGGTGACCTCTGGCCGGGAAGTGTGCACATTCAGGGTTCCCAGTCTCAGAAGGGACAGCGCAGTGTTATTTCACTCACTCTGCACAGCCACTGGCAAGCTTAGTAAATGGCACATGGCATCCAGCTCCTCATGGTGCGTGTTGCCTGTGAGTCGGCGTGGAGTGCTCTTTTACTATTGAAATCTTACCAGTCTGTAGCTCCATTTGGTAAACGTGTGTGTCCAGAGGGATCTCTGACTTCAGTTACAGCGATTATTGTGTTATTATATTATGTTCATATATTTACCAGTAAAAGTGTGTTAAAACCTTTATTCTTCAGTATTTTAAATTCTTTTTCTGTGTGTCCCATTTTATCTTACAGATTTGTCAGACTCCAGGGCCTTCAGGCTGTGATTAATCTGATGGTTCATGAAACAACTGGGAAAACAGACGTTTTGTGTGCCATTTGAAGAGTGTGTGTCTATGAATATTTAAAACTTTCTTTCTATACACACACATTTACACGAGAAGACAGGCTCATTCTTGTGCTCTCTTGAAGAGTTTTACAACTGATGAAAATTAATTTAAGAATCAGATGGAGCAACTTGACACCACTGGGCTTGGGAGCCCGGGGAGAGAAATACATCACTAACGGCCAGTTTTCCATATGGTCTTCACGGGTAAAGAAAGTCTGCAAAAAGAAGAGAAAAAAAAGCTTGCACAGATCAAGCCTCAGAAATACCTCTCCAGTTTAAAGAAGGAACTAAGTGAGAAGGTGACTGAGGGGGAAGTGTGATTTCAAGCCTTGCAGGTGGGAGTGTGCCGTGCTTTTTGCACTTTATTTTTCAGTGGGTCTGGTGATTTGGACAGATGTTAAAATTCAGGACTGAAGGGTGGCTCTCACTGTGTGCTTATGACTGGAGGAAAGCCATCCAGGGTGTGATGGGGCAAGTTTGAACAATGAACTGATTCCTTTGCAACTGAAAAAAGTCCAGAAATTTTAATTTATTTTTTCCCTTTTCCTTGCCTGTATCTGTAGGATAGTTCCTTAAGGTAGCAGTTGAAACTGCTAATCACAAAATAATTATCAAGGCGCATCCTTGTAAAGCTTGTTTCCTTGGACTGTACCTGGGGCATTTGGAGACGGTCTCTGAAGGTGGTCAGCAGAGTGCCCTTCAGACAGCACAGTCCGTCTTCAGGGAGACAGTGAGAAAAGAACCCGACTCTTGCCTGTGTTTCCATTTTAAGGGTTCTCTCCTGTGTTGAGTCCAGGCATACTTGCATGTAAGAGGGGGACCAGTTCATGGACTTAATTCTGGGATTAGTTTTTTCCCTTCAAGATGGAAAAACATGTCATCCTTAGGAGCAGAAAGGGGAGGAGTGACTAGGGGAGGGAGTACGGAGACCTCCTGTAGCCCAGCTGGGCTGCCCTTTGTCAGCACGCGTGTTTAGATTTGCTGGAGGCCCACGCTCCTGTAGAGCCCTTGAACCTCCTGGCTCTGTTGGGGGCAGGGGCTTCCTCACCTGCCTCTATGGCCCCCAGGGCTGCGTCAGCCTGTGTTGTGGCCCTCCCTGGGGACACAGCCACCTGCTGGGAAGCCCGGCTGGGCTCTGAAGTTGGAGGTTTCTGGCTCTGAACAGGGAGGAAAGAGTTGTTTTTTTTTTTTTNTGCATATAGGTTTCTCAAGGTCAGGTGATCTGGTATTCCCATCTCTTTCAGAATTTTCCACAGTTTATTGTGATCCACACAGTCAAAGGCTTTGGCATAGTCAATAAAGCAGAAACGGTCTAAACGTACTGAAAAGATAGTTATATTCCCATATCTGCATCTGTATTCAATCTGTTGCAATATGCTGTTTTGTTTAATGTCTAAAGAAAATCTGACCTCACACAGATATTTGGTTGGAAAAGGGAAGATTATTTTAATAGTCTTTCCAGCTAAAATATCATGAGATATTTTTGGTACTCCACTAGAACTCAACAAGTGGTAGTTTTTTAAAGGTTAGTACCAATGTGGAATTTTAAATGTATTAGTGACTTTTTCGTACTTGATTATACTGAAATCCATTTCTCTTTTTTGCACTTTGAATGATTCTGTAAAGCATAATTGTTATCAGTATGCATTGGTCATTTGAAAAATATTGCTTTAAGCTATGTGAATATTCCAAATACTGACACACTATGAAATAGGAAGTCTGCTATCAAAAGTTCACCTGTATCAATACCACCTTCTTTTGCTTGCAGAGTGTCTTTAAATCTTGGGATTCTATCAAGCACATAATGATAGATGCTGTTTTTCCCACAATTTTAATTTTAACTTGAAAACTCTACTTTTATTATTGGCAACAAATACCATCAGTGACAGCTCAGTTTGTTCATGTTAAAGACAAATGTCTGCCAAAGACCCAAAGCCTGAATGACCATGATTGTCAGTGATTCTTTCCAGTAAACATGGCGTTTCATGAAGAAGGCGGTTTGCTCAGCCCACAGCTCAGACTGTAGCACAAGTGCTTCTCAGTTGCCCCACAGCGCTGCAGTCTGCACAAGGGCTGTGTGAGAGCTCACTGTTTGAAACAGGGTGCTGAACAGCCATGGCCTCAAGGGGTGAGACTGAATAATAATCATTTTTACTGCTGCATTAAGAACATCCTTAAACGTGGACAGCATGTTAAAAGGTCTGACGAGCCCTGGTCCCGGCTGACGCTGGGCCTTGGTCTGTGCCATTGGGCTGGTGGTTGTCCCCACTGTTGCTTTTGCACCATTGATAGAGATTGTGATGCAGTGAAGATTTATAATGTCTTAGTATTATTTTGAAAGTAATTTTGATGTTATGGACCACCTTCTGTCTGGGGAGGATGTAGGGAAAGGATGGTATACACTGTCGTGTTTAATGTGGGTTAAAAATTAGTAATTGCTGGGTCTTGAGAAGTTGTTTTGCTTTTCCCCTCTGGTGCTTGTCTGCAGGCCAAGGGTAGGGACCAAGGGAATATTGTACCATAGTGTTAGAATTTCTGGAGGAAGAACATAGCATTCATTTGAGTTTGATAGCATTTGTTTTTACTTTTTCCCCCTCAGGTACAATACAAGTGCTTCCTGAGAGAATTGAATTGTTTTGATTTTAGACACAAAGGAAGTATATGTACTGTGACTCATTTGAATTAGGGTATCTCAAGGAAGTTATTTGTAGCTTCTGCCTTGCCTTGGCCTGCATCCTCTTAGAAACTTCCTTTGAGTAACTTGTTTGTTCTAAGTTCTGTGTCAGGGATGAAAAGCGTAGGTTCCCAGCCTCTGGGAGTGGCGGGAAGAGAGTCAGGATGAAGCGAGATGAAGGGTGTTGGCGGGTCAGCACGGGGTCTCCGGGAAGCTTCCCAGGAAAGGTGCTGTGTAGTAGGTGTTAGAGGAGATGTGGGCCTGGCTTGGGAAAGGAGCACAGGCCATGGTAACAAGAAGGAGAGGGGACACAGTCTAGGGAGTGGCCAGAGGGTGAGGGCTGAATACAGGCTGGGTGCGGGGGGGCTGTTGCAGAGGAGGACATGTGCCATCAGATCGCGAAGCGTCCTGCTGGCACTTGATCTCATAGGCCAGTGGCTCTGAAAGCTGGTTCCAGACTAGCAGCGTCAGCCTCTCTTGGGAACTTGTTAAAGATGCACATATCCAGGTCCAGTGTCAGGTATGGGGGTAGGGTGGGGCTGGGCTGTCCATTTCATCTAGCTCTCTGGGGGTAGCCTGGTGCGGGGGAGGTGAGAGGACAGTCCAGGCTCTTTGAGTAGCCTTGAGTTTTAGAAAGATCACTCAGGGTTCTCTGGAAGGTGGGACAGAGGGGGGAAGTTAGGGAGCAAGCGGTCCAGTGTTTCTGTGGATGTGATGTGGAGCTGGACCAAAGGCAGCAGGAAGGAATGGGTTTGCTGGAGATATATTCTCTGGAACTTTATTGCTAATAGACGACGTAAAAGCTGACAGCTGGGCTTTGCTCTGTGACCTGCTGGCAGTCATGAATGGAGAGTTTAAAGGCTCTCACTGCCTTGTGTCTTCAGGGAAGAGCTTTTACTGAAAGTGAAAACATCCCTTCAGATAACTTGCTGGAGCCTCTTCCATCTTCTTTTTGAGGATGTCGCTTAGCTCAGGATGGTGACCTCTGGCCGGGAAGTGTGCACATTCAGGGTTCCCAGTCTCAGAAGGGACAGCGCAGTGTTATTTCACTCACTCTGCACAGCCACTGGCAAGCTTAGTAAATGGCACATGGCATCCAGCTCCTCATGGTGCGTGTTGCCTGTGAGTCGGCGTGGAGTGCTCTTTTACTATTGAAATCTTACCAGTCTGTAGCTCCATTTGGTAAACGTGTGTGTCCAGAGGGATCTCTGATTTCAGTTACAGCGATTATTGTGTTATTATATTATGTTCATATATTTACGAGTAAAAGTGTGTTAAAACCTTTATTCTTCAGTATTTTAAATTCTTTTTCTGTGTGTCCCATTTTATCTTACAGATTTGTCAGACTCCAGGGCCTTCAGGCTGTGATTAATCTGATGGTTCATGAAACAACTGGGAAAACAGACGTTTTGTGTGCCATTTGAAGAGTGTGTGTCTATGAATATTTAAAACTTTCTTTCTATACACACACATTTACACGAGAAGACAGGCTCATTCTTGTGCTCTCTTGAAGAGTTTTACAACTGATGAAAATTAATTTAAGAATCAGATGGAGCAACTTGACACCACTGGGCTTGGGAGCCCGGGGAGAGAAATACATCACTAACGGCCAGTTTTCCATATGGTCTTCACGGGTAAAGAAAGTCTGCAAAAAGAAGAGAAAAAAAAGCTTGCACAGATCAAGCCTCAGAAATACCTCTCCAGTTTAAAGAAGGAACTAAGTGAGAAGGTGACTGAGGGGGAAGTGTGATTTCAAGCCTTGCAGGTGGGAGTGTGCCGTGCTTTTTGCACTTTATTTTTCAGTGGGTCTGGTGATTTGGACAGATGTTAAAATTCAGGACTGAAGGGTGGCTCTCACTGTGTGCTTATGACTGGAGGAAAGCCAGCCAGGGTGTGATGGGGCAAGTTTGAACAATGAACTGATTCCTTTGCAACTGAAAAAAGTCCAGAAATTTTAATTTATTTTTTCCCTTTTCCTTGCCTGTATCTGTAGGATAGTTCCTTAAGGTAGCAGTTGAAACTGCTAATCACAAAATAATTATCAAGGCGCATCCTTGTAAAGCTTGTTTCCTTGGACTGTACCTGGGGCATTTGGAGACGGTCTCTGAAGGTGGTCAGCAGAGTGCCCTTCAGACAGCACAGTCCGTCTTCAGGGAGACAGTGAGAAAAGAACCCGACTCTTGCCTGTGTTTCCATTTTAAGGGTTCTCTCCTGTGTTGAGTCCAGGCATACTTGCATGTAAGAGGGGGACCAGTTCATGGACTTAATTCTGGGATTAGTTTTTTCCCTTCAAGATGGAAAAACATGTCATCCTTAGGAGCAGAAAGGGGAGGAGTGACTAGGGGAGGGAGTACGGAGACCTCCTGTAGCCCAGCTGGGCTGCCCTTTGTCAGCACGCGTGTTTAGATTTGCTGGAGGCCCACGCTCCTGTAGAGCCCTTGAACCTCCTGGCTCTGTTGGGGGCAGGGGCTTCCTCACCTGCCTCTATGGCCCCCAGGGCTGCGTCAGCCTGTGTTGTGGCCCTCCCTGGGGACACAGCCACCTGCTGGGAAGCCCGGCTGGGCTCTGAAGTTGGAGGTTTCTGGCTCTGAACAGGGAGGAAAGAGTTGTTTTTTTTTTTTTTCCCTCCTAAAATTTGGACTGCTGTCTGCACAAACTCCAGTCTGTTTTGCACGGTTTGTGTGCCTTTTTTTCCCTTTATGCAATCTTCTTCAGCTTTAGCAGCAGAAATTGGTCTAAGCTGAGAAAGCAAGCCCGAGGGTGGCTTCAGAAGAAAGATGATCCTGTGTGTTCTGCCTCTGTACCTGAACTTTTGAAGGGGACGCTCCAGCTCGAGGGATTCTTAAAGCCTTAAGTTACTTGAAATCTGTGTATTTGCAGCCCTTTATGTCTGGAATCACATTACACTAAACTGGAATCTCAGGCTGAATAAGAAGAACCAAGTGAAAAGAACACTCCGTTTTTTTTATCACCACTTGTCAATGATGCTCTTTCTCCAAAGGGTCACCTGGCTCTTCCTCTAAGGACTTGAAAATAAAAATGGACCCCTTGTTTTTTTTTTAAGCATTATCTTTTCTTAGCAGACTGCCATCATCTTTTATAGAGGAATTTTTCACTATGCATTTGGTGGAGCTTTATAAAATACTGACCTTCTAATTAGAACGAGGTCAGTTTCAATTAAAGGGGGTCGGGCAAAACAGCGCAAGCCAACCACAGAAATAACACCAGTCAGTGAGAGCAATTGGTTTAAATTTTTTGGCATTCAGCCTTGCTCTTTAAGTAAAACGGTTCTTCCAAAAAAAGTATGTATGCAGCGGTGGAGCATGGGCCTGTTCTGTGCAGTGACTCCAACATCCTCTGCCTGTCCTGGAAGGGCCGCGTCCCCAAGAGTGAGAAGGAGAAGCCTGTGTGTCGCAGGCGCTACTACGAGGAGGGCTGGCTGGCCACGGGCAACGGGCGCGGCGTTGTCGGGGTGACCTTCACCTCCAGCCACTGCCGCCGGGACAGAAACACTCCACAGAGAATCAACTTCAACCTGCGGGGCCACAATAGCGAGGTGAGTGGGCTTCTATTTCGCTTTCGGTCTGGTCACGGGCAGTGTTTGTAAGCCCCGCCTGGCATGGACTCCAGGTCCACAGACTTGCTGCCTGGGGAGCCTTCTCAGACATGAACCCTGTCTTCTGTGTGTGTTCCCAAGGAGACCCAGTTCCCGGTGGCCTGTGTCACCTCTCCAGCATCCCTCATTCTCCTTTCGCTGTGGTTGGTGGGGCCCCCCTTGGCAGGGACCCCAGGGCGGCATTCTGACCAGGTGTGAGATTGGATGAGATGCTCCTAACCAGCCTGTCACGTTCTGAGCCTTATGGTCACCTTTATCCAGACAGAGTCCCCGCCCTGGGGTCAGATGGGCTGTGCAGACCACGGACATGGTGCTGTCTCAGTCATGCACAGTTCACATCTGCGTGCTTGGTGGTGGCCTCCTACCTAGCGTGTATTCTCGTGTCGGAGGTAGATAAAAATACTAACTGGACGGAAATGAAGGGAGTAATTAATGGGACAAGAGCCACGATTTTTCACATCTGCTGGGTATAGTATATTGAGGACATTATGCTGTGTATACCTGTGTACAGATTCCTTTGGGCTTCTGAAAACATAAATGTGGTCATTATCTTTGAAATTCCATCAACCAGCACTTAGTGAGCAGTGTGTTTAAAAGAAGTATACTTACATAGCCTATTAACCATATTCATGCTGCCCTGTCCACTAGTTTCTTATGAGGAATCCACCTTATATTGTCATTAGGTGGTTTTGGCTAGTTCTAAAGGGGAAGAATATTTTTGAAGGGTCAGTTCAGTTCAGTTGCTCAGTCGTGTCTGACTCTTTGCGACCCCATGAACTGCAGCATGCCAGGCCTCCCTGTCTATCACCAACTCCTGGAGTCCACCCAAACCCTTGTCCATTGTGCTAGTGATGCCATCCAGCCATCTCATCCTCTGTCATCCCCTTCTCCTCCTGCCCTCAATCTTTCCCAGCACAGTCTTTTCAAATGAGTCAGCTCTCTGCATCAGGTGGCCAAAGTACTGGAGTTGCAGCTTCAGCATCAGTCCCTCCAATGAGCATCTAGGACTGATCTTTAGAATGGACTGGTTGGATCTCCTTGCAGTCCAAGGGATTCTCAAGAGTCTTCTCCAACACCACAGTTCAAAAGCATCAATTCTTCAGTGCTCAGCTTTCTTTATAGTCCAGCTCTCACATCCATGCATCACCACTGGAAAAACCATAGCCTTGACTAGACGGACCCTTGTTGGCAAAGTAATGTCTCTGCTTTTGAATATGCTACCTAGGTTGGTCATAACTTTCCTTCCAATGAGTAAGCGTCTTTTAATTTCATGGCTGCGATCACCATCTGCAGTGATTTTGGAGCCCCCCCCAAAATAAAGTCTGACACTGTTTCCAGTTTCCCCATCTGTTTGCCATGAAGTGATGGGACTGGGTGCCATGATCTTCATTTTCTGAATACTGAGCTTTAAGCCAACTTTTTCACTCTCCTCTTTCACTTTGATCAAGAAGCTCTTTAGTTCTTCTTCACTTCTGCCGTAAGGGTGTTGTCATCTGCATATCTAAGGTTATTGATATTTCTCCCAGCAATCTTGATTCCAGCTTGTGCTTCCTCCAGCCCAGCATTTCTCATGATGTACTCTGTATAGAAGTTAAGCAAGCAGGGTGACGATATACAGCCTTGACGTACTCCTTGGAACCAGTCTGTTTTTCCATGTCCAGTTCTAACTGTTGCTTCCTGACCTGTATACAGGTTTCTCAAGAGGCAGTTCAGGTGGTCTGGTATTCATATCTCTTTCAGAATTTTCCACAGTTTATTGTGATCCACACAGTCAAAGGCTTTAGCATAGTCAAGAAAGCAGAAATAGATGTTTTTCTGGAATTCTCTTACTTTTTCGATGATCCAGCTACTGCTGCTAAGTTGCTTCAGTCATGTCCGACTCTGTGCGACCCCATAGACGGCAGCCCACCAGGCTCCCCCGTCCCTGGGATTCTCCAGGCAAGAACACTGGAGTGGTTTGCCATTTCCTTCTCTGATGCATGAAAGTGAAAAGTGAAAGGGAAGTCGTTCAGTCGTGTCCAACTTTTAGTAACTCCATGGACTGCAGCCTACCAGGTTCCTCCGTCCATGGGATTTTCCAGGCAAGAGTACTGGAATGGGGTGCCATTGCCTTCTCCATATGACCCTGCAATCCCACTCATGGGCATATATCTGGAGAAAAACGTGATCTGAAAGAATACATGCACCACAGTGTTCACTGCAGCACTGTTTACAACAAGACATGAAAGCCACCTAAATGTCCACTGACAGAGGAGTGGATAAAGATGTGGTATATATATACGGTGGAGTATTATTACTCAACCATTAATAACAGCAGATGTTGGCAATTTGATCTCTGGTTCCTTTGCCTTTTCTAAAACCAGCTTGAACATCTGGAAATTCACGGTTCACATATTGCTGAAGCCTGGCTTGGAGAATTTTCAGTATTACTTTACTAGCATGTGAGATGAGTGCAATTGTGCGGTAGTTTGAGCATTCTTTGGCATTACCTTTCATGGGATTGGAATGAAAACTGACCTTTTCCAGTCCTGTGGCTAGCATGTGGTAAAAGTGCATTAACCTTAAGCATACGTCTCAGTGATTATTTGCATATGCAATCTGAAGTGTAACCATCAGCGAGATTGGGGTGCAGGGTATTCCTGGGACCCCTTCGCAGGCCCTGCACCCCACTGCAAGGTGACTGAGATTCTGGCTTCTGTCGTCACAGATGAGTTGCGCCTGTGTGTGACATTGCTGTGAGTGGGGTCATTCCTTTGGCTCTACGTCTGGCTCTTCTTTCTCAGCCGTGTCTGTGACGGACGGCCCTGCTGTGTGCTAGGAGTGTGCTCTTGTGCGGTCTTCAGTCTCCCCCTGGAGGAGGGCACCACGGTCTGTCCGTTCTGCTGGTGGTCATTGGAATGCTTCCCGTTTCTGGCTGTTTTGGTGAAACGTGCCTGTAACACTTGTGTGTGTGCCTTCTCGTGGATCTCTGCAGTCTTGACGGGTTTCTGGGCCATAGGATGGGCATGGGTTTAGCTTTAGTAGGAATTGCCTGGAACGATTTTCCAAAGTGATTGTGCCATTTGATACCTCTGTAGTCAATGTATGGAAAGTGTCAGTTGTGTAAGAAACTTAATTTGGATTTGAATTTTTCATATTAAAAAGGTGATTTTATGCAAGGAATTTCTGTTTATAAACATGCTTGTGTTCTTCACACACACACACACACACACACACACACACCTGTAATTTTGAACTGGATGCTCTCTTAGAAAACGTATTTTCGATTCTGCATAACAGATTACCACGGACTTAGTAGTTACCAGCACCCACTTCTTATCTCACAGTCTGTAGGTCTGCAGTCCCTGGCTGGGTCCTCTGTGTGGGGTCTCAAGGGTGGGAAGCAGGATGGCAGTAAGGACTGTGTGCTTTTCTGACGCTGGGGTAGCCCTCAGACTCGTTCATTTCTGTTGACAGAAATGAGTTCCTTGCAGTTGTAGGACTGAGGCCCTCAGCCCCGAGAGCTGCCCAGGCTCCTGCCTCGTGGCCCTCTCCACAAGATGGCCACCGGTGTCTCCATAGCCGGCAGGAGAGCATCCACTGTAGCTCTGAGTCTGACTTTGCACCTCTGGAGAGGGCTCGTCTCCGTGTGAGGGTGTCGTGCAGGGTGTACACACCAGGGACTGCTGCTTTAGAATTCTTCCTACCAGCAGAGAGGTGATAGTGATTCCCAGTGGCATGCATGTTTCACCATTGAAACTATTTCATGTGATTTTTCCATTTTGCAATTTTATTTTTCATTTCTATTTTTTTTTAATTGAAGTGCAGTTGATTTATAATGTTGTATTAGTTTCTAGTGTACAACACAGTGGTTCAGTGATCCACACATATAATAACTTTTTCATTTATTTTCCATTATGATTTATTATAAGAATGAATATATCTTGGAATATATATGGGAAAAAAAGATACTGAATATAGTTCCCTGTGCTACTTTCTGTTCCTGATGTTAGAATAGTTCCTATTTACTGGGCGCCTGCCAAGTAGGGTGACCAGCCATTCTGGTTTCCCAGCGTGTAAGACTCCCAGTGCTAGAACTGGAGAGGTCACGAGCAGACTGACGTGGTTAGTCACCCACTTCCCAGGGCCAGACTTGGGTCCAGCTGCCTTCCAACCTCAGTTCCTCATGGATGTCCACAGCAGACTTAGGGGTAGATACCATCATTCCCATTTTATAGGTCAGAAAGCTAAGGTTTATGGACGTTAACCTCTTTGCCTTGGTTCATACAGCTCGTATGGAGGACAGCTGGAATTGGACCCCAGAGCTCTGCCACTCTCCTTCAACATATCTTTATTTTCTTAAAACGTGTCCTATGTGTGAGTTCTCAGTCCTTAATCCACAGTTGTGAAGTCTCAGGGTTCTGAAAAGGAAAAGATTTTTCAGGCAAGACTTGAACTGATGTGAGGCTTTTTATTGTCACCACCCCATCACGTCAGCTGCAGAAATATTTATATTTTATTATAGGCACTACCCAGACCCTACTGGGATTGTCATATATTGATGGTGTCTGCTGTTTTCAGCATCTAAAATTTCAGAAACTCTGAATTTCAAAACCTATCTAAGCTGCAAGGATTATTCACTGCAGCTGAGTACTGCAGTGATTTACTCATTTTGAGTAAATGATTATGGACCTGCATTTTTCTTTAAGGGAATCATGAAAGGCAACCTCCAAAGACCTTTATCTTTTTTCCTTTTCAGGAAGGATGACATTTTGGTCATCTCTGTCCACTGCTCATTTCCCTTATTTTCACTGCCTTCCACACAAGGCGCAAAGTCCCCTTGTGCCTGCCCTGACACACGGACACCCTGAAGACTAGTGAAGAGCTGCAGTGGGATTTTACTCTTCTTTCTGGCCATGGGATAACTAGACTGCAGACATCAGATCTAGTCGTCGGCTCATTTCACAACTGAAACACTTGGGAATTTTTTTTTTCCAGGAAAACAATTTTTTACAGTTATTATTGATGTCATCCAAGTTAGTCAGTTATTCTTTATTTAATGAGATTTTCTTCACTTGAGAGTAGACAGGCATTTGTCCATGCTTGGTGGGATTAGTTTCCTTATAGGAATACATCCACTGTGAGAACAGTGTTTCCTGGGTTCTTGGATCTTGCTACTTTTTCACCGAGAAGCTTTTTCTGGCCCTCTGCCCTCCGTCCGCACACCGCCCGCACACCGCCCTCGCCACCCCAGGCTCTTCACTGCACACTGAACAGACTGCTTACACCGGTAAGGCTTTATTACAGCTACCTGCCTGTGTGGGTTGGTAAAACTCACTGAAAATGGTCTGTTCTCATGGTCTTAATTTCCTCGCCTCCCACTATTTCAAATATCATT
>SJYW01041444.1:164162-178420 GCA_006410735.1 Raphicerus campestris
TCTGACACTGTTTCCAGTTTCCCCATCTGTTTGCCATGAAGTGATGGGACTGGGTGCCATGATCTTCATTTTCTGAATGCTGAGCTTTAAGCCAACTTTTTCACTCTCCTCTTTCACTTTGATCAAGAAGCTCTTTAGTTCTTCTTCACTTCTGCCGTAAGGGTGTTGTCATCTGCATATCTAAGGTTATTGATATTTCTCCCAGCAATCTTGATTCCAGCTTGTGCTTCCTCCAGCCCAGCATTTCTCATGATGTACTCTGTATAGAAGTTAAGCAAGCAGGGTGACGATATACAGCCTTGACGTACTCCTTGGAACCAGTCTGTTTTTCCATGTCCAGTTCTAACTGTTGCTTCCTGACCTGTATACAGGTTTCTCAAGAGGCAGTTCAGGTGGTCTGGTATTCATATCTCTTTCAGAATTTTCCACAGTTTATTGTGATCCACACAGTCAAAGGCTTTAGCATAGTCAAGAAAGCAGAAATAGATGTTTTTCTGGAATTCTCTTACTTTTTCGATGATCCAGCTACTGCTGCTAAGTTGCTTCAGTCATGTCCGACTCTGTGCGACCCCATAGACGGCAGCCCACCAGGCTCCCCCGTCCCTGGGATTCTCCAGGCAAGAACACTGGAGTGGTTTGCCATTTCCTTCTCTGATGCATGAAAGTGAAAAGTGAAAGGGAAGTCGTTCAGTCGTGTCCAACTTTTAGTAACTCCATGGACTGCAGCCTACCAGGTTCCTCCGTCCATGGGATTTTCCAGGCAAGAGTACTGGAATGGGGTGCCATTGCCTTCTCCATATGACCCTGCAATCCCACTCATGGGCATATATCTGGAGAAAAACGTGATCTGAAAGAATACATGCACCACAGTGTTCACTGCAGCACTGTTTACAACAAGACATGAAAGCCACCTAAATGTCCACTGACAGAGGAGTGGATAAAGATGTGGTATATATATACGGTGGAGTATTATTACTCAACCATTAATAACAGCAGATGTTGGCAATTTGATCTCTGGTTCCTTTGCCTTTTCTAAAACCAGCTTGAACATCTGGAAATTCACGGTTCACATATTGCTGAAGCCTGGCTTGGAGAATTTTCAGTATTACTTTACTAGCATGTGAGATGAGTGCAATTGTGCGGTAGTTTGAGCATTCTTTGGCATTACCTTTCATGGGATTGGAATGAAAACTGACCTTTTCCAGTCCTGTGGCTAGCATGTGGTAAAAGTGCATTAACCTTAAGCATACGTCTCAGTGATTATTTGCATATGCAATCTGAAGTGTAACCATCAGCGAGATTGGGGTGCAGGGTATTCCTGGGACCCCTTCGCAGGCCCTGCACCCCACTGCAAGGTGACTGAGATTCTGGCTTCTGTCGTCACAGATGAGTTGCGCCTGTGTGTGACATTGCTGTGAGTGGGGTCATTCCTTTGGCTCTACGTCTGGCTCTTCTTTCTCAGCCGTGTCTGTGACGGACGGCCCTGCTGTGTGCTAGGAGTGCGCTCTTGTGCGGTCTTCAGTCTCCCCCTGGAGGAGGGCACCACGGTCTGTCCGTTCTGCTGGTGGTCATTGGAATGCTTCCCGTTTCTGGCTGTTTTGGTGAAACGTGCCTGTAACACTTGTGTGTGTGCCTTCTCGTGGATCTCTGCAGTCTTGACGGGTTTCTGGGCCATAGGATGGGCATGGGTTTAGCTTTAGTAGGAATTGCCTGGAACGATTTTCCAAAGTGATTGTGCCATTTGATACCTCTGTAGTCAATGTATGGAAAGTATCAGTTGTGTAAGAAACTTAATTTGGATTTGAATTTTTCATATTAAAAAGGTGATTTTATGCAAGGAATTTCTGTTTATAAACATGCTTGTGTTCTTCACACACACACACACACACACACACACACACCTGTAATTTTGAACTGGATGCTCTCTTAGAAAACGTATTTTCGATTCTGCATAACAGATTACCACGGACTTAGTAGTTACCAGCACCCACTTCTTATCTCACAGTCTGTAGGTCTGCAGTCCCTGGCTGGGTCCTCTGTGTGGGGTCTCAAGGGTGGGAAGCAGGATGGCAGTAAGGACTGTGTGCTTTTCTGACGCTGGGGTAGCCCTCAGACTCGTTCATTTCTGTTGACAGAAATGAGTTCCTTGCAGTTGTAGGACTGAGGCCCTCAGCCCCGAGAGCTGCCCAGGCTCCTGCCTCGTGGCCCTCTCCACAAGATGGCCACCGGTGTCTCCATAGCCGGCAGGAGAGCATCCACTGTAGCTCTGAGTCTGACTTTGCACCTCTGGAGAGGGCTCGTCTCCGTGTGAGGGTGTCGTGCAGGGTGTACACACCAGGGACTGCTGCTTTAGAATTCTTCCTGCCAGCAGAGAGGTGATAGTGATTCCCAGTGGCATGCATGTTTCACCATTGAAACTATTTCATGTGATTTTTCCATTTTGCAATTTTATTTTTCATTTCTATTTTTTTTTAATTGAAGTGCAGTTGATTTATAATGTTGTATTAGTTTCTAGTGTACAACACAGTGGTTCAGTGATCCACACATATAATAACTTTTTCATTTATTTTCCATTATGATTTATTATAAGAATGAATATATCTTGGAATATATATGGGAAAAAAAGATACTGAATATAGTTCCCTGTGCTACTTTCTGTTCCTGATGTTAGAATAGTTCCTATTTACTGGGCGCCTGCCAAGTAGGGTGACCAGCCATTCTGGTTTCCCAGCGTGTAAGACTCCCAGTGCTAGAACTGGAGAGGTCACGAGCAGACTGACGTGGTTAGTCACCCACTTCCCAGGGCCAGACTTGGGTCCAGCTGCCTTCCAACCTCAGTTCCTCATGGATGTCCACAGCAGACTTAGGGGTAGATACCATCATTCCCATTTTATAGGTCAGAAAGCTAAGGTTTATGGACGTTAACCTCTTTGCCTTGGTTCATACAGCTCGTATGGAGGACAGCTGGAATTGGACCCCAGAGCTCTGCCACTCTCCTTCAACATATCTTTATTTTCTTAAAACGTGTCCTATGTGTGAGTTCTCAGTCCTTAATCCACAGTTGTGAAGTCTCAGGGTTCTGAAAAGGAAAAGATTTTTCAGGCAAGACTTGAACTGATGTGAGGCTTTTTATTGTCACCACCCCATCACGTCAGCTGCAGAAATATTTATATTTTATTATAGGCACTACCCAGACCCTACTGGGATTGTCATATATTGATGGTGTCTGCTGTTTTCAGCATCTAAAATTTCAGAAACTCTGAATTTCAAAACCTATCTAAGCTGCAAGGATTATTCACTGCAGCTGAGTACTGCAGTGATTTACTCATTTTGAGTAAATGATTATGGACCTGCATTTTTCTTTAAGGGAATCATGAAAGGCAACCTCCAAAGACCTTTATCTTTTTTCCTTTTCAGGAAGGATGACATTTTGGTCATCTCTGTCCACTGCTCATTTCCCTTATTTTCACTGCCTTCCACACAAGGCGCAAAGTCCCCTTGTGCCTGCCCTGACACACGGACACCCTGAAGACTAGTGAAGAGCTGCAGTGGGATTTTACTCTTCTTTCTGGCCATGGGATAACTAGACTGCAGACATCAGATCTAGTCGTCGGCTCATTTCACAACTGAAACACTTGGGAATTTTTTTTTTCCAGGAAAACAATTTTTTACAGTTATTATTGATGTCATCCAAGTTAGTCAGTTATTCTTTATTTAATGAGATTTTCTTCACTTGAGAGTAGACAGGCATTTGTCCATGCTTGGTGGGATTAGTTTCCTTATAGGAATACATCCACTGTGAGAACAGTGTTTCCTGGGTTCTTGGATCTTGCTACTTTTTCACCGAGAAGCTTTTTCTGGCCCTCTGCCCTCCGTCCGCACACCGCCCTCACACCGCCCTCGCCACCCCAGGCTCTTCACTGCACACTGAACAGACTGCTTACACCGGTAAGGCTTTATTACAGCTACCTGCCTGTGTGGGTTGGTGAAACTTACTGAAAATGGTCTGTTCTCATGGTCTTAATTTCCTCGCCTCCCACTATTTCAAATATCATTCATTCATTTTAATCTCCTCTAACTCGTCAGCTTGCTTCAGTGGGGTTTCTTTCCCCACCGCTCCACCGAGGTGCTCATGTTCCCAGTGATGCCATGTTGCTAAACCTGTAGGCCACTTTATTGTTCCCGCTCTCTTGGAAGCTTCCCAGGACTCCGGTCTCTCCTGATCTTCCTCCTACCTTTCTGGTCTCTGCTTTCTACCCTTCTTTGCTGGCTCTGCCTTTTTTCGCCTGGTCTTTCAGTGTTGGAGGGCCCGAGGCATGCCCCTGAATTCTAGATCATCTCTCTAGGTTGGCGCAGGTGCCAGATCTACCTGTATGCTGACGATTCTCAAATTTGTGTCTTCTACCTGCATCTCCTTCTGAGAAGTTCCAGATTCTGTTCTTCAGTTTGTTGTCTGAGATACAGAATTGGACATCAATCATTCGGCTTCTCAGACACTAAGTCCTCTCTGAGAGCCTCTTTCTCCACCGCCCCGTCAGCCGTGAAACCTATCNTTGGCGCAGGTGCCAGATCTACCTGTATGCTGACGATTCTCAAATTTGTGTCTTCCACCTGCATCTCCTTCTGAGAAGTTCCAGATTCTGTTCTTCAGTTTGTTGTCTGAGATACAGAATTGGGCATCAATCATTCGGCTTCTCAGACACTAAGTCCTCTCTGAGAGCCTCTTTCTCCACCGCCCCGTCAGCCGTGAAACCTATCTCACCATCTGTCTTCTCCATCTCAGGAGATGGCCCCACGGCCAGCCAGGGGGGGTCACATGGCTAGCACAGTGCCTCCCTGCCCTTCCTTCCTTGTTCCCATTTGTCAGCAAGGCCTTGCAGTGTCTTTGACATCCATGTGATGTCTAAGCCATGCCTTCCTCTCTCCTTTGCCATCATGCTGGACAAGCTTTCTCACAGATCTTTTGACTTAAACCCTGTTGATAACCCGTTGTGGAGGACTGTGCTTAACAGGGTATGTTTGGTTTCTCAAGTATTGTTAAACTGTTCTAAAGAATTTATATGCAATGTACTTTAGTTATCCTTTCTCTTTCCTGAAAGTACTGCATGACATAGGTACCAAGAGGAGCTGGTATTTATCGAGTATGTGCTGTGTGCCTGCACCGTGTCATCCTGGCATCAGCTCTAGGACTTTGAACCTGCTGTTGCCATCATCTTCCAGATGAGGAAACCGAGGTGCAGGGGCCTCGAGCAGCTCACCTGTGATGACGCACCTGTGCTAAGTGATGGAGCTGAGACGGCGCCGGAGCCCCTCAGACTCCACATTCTTAGCCTCTCAGAAAATGACCCTTGTTTTCAGTCTTTATTGTCTTCTCCGTGCTCAGTGGTTTCAAGACTGGTTTCTGTGGTTCACTCTACCTTCAGGTTCCAGCACAGCAAGCGAGCAGTGCCTGAGGACATCTCTGCTGACCCTGAGGAGGGGAGCATCGCCCGACTGCATGGGTGCTCACCCCAGCCCTCTGGTGTCCGCCCTGCCAGCTCCCCTCCTCTCGTGGTGTCTGAGCCTCGTCCCTGAGCCTCCCCAGGCTTCCTTCTCCTGGGACCTCTCTGCAGACACTCTGTTCTGTTAAGCCAGTTGCCACCCTCCTGCACTTTCTGTCTTTTTGTGCTGTGGTCTGGGCTTCTGTGTGTGTTTTCATGCTCCTTGTTTGAAGAGGATTTCTAAGAAATGGATTAGGATAATTTTTATTTTGACATATTTTTAAAAGATTCTTAAAGACATAAGATGCAGGCTTATTTTCCCTAGACAAAACCCAGAATATAATTTAATTATATTTTGTTAAGAAAATAGAATTTGTCAAAATAATGGCATTGTTCATTTTTTCCTTTAGCAATTTGGTTTGTCTTTTTTTTTTCTCTCAATAGGAATAAGTGATCATGCCTGAAAGTAATGTAGACACATGGGAAACTATCCTTTGAGTGTATATTTGCTGAAGAGGATGAGAAAGGGATGAGGGTACAAGACGGTAATTTTTTTGGTAACAGCCTCCTAGGGAAGCAGCTGCAAGCTTTATCATGTCAAAGTGAGAGCAAACAAGAATGAGATTATTATTGAAGTCTGGGAAAGAAATATTTCTTTAACTCTTGGGAATCTGTGCTCATGATTTATTAGTAGCTGAACCTATGGATTCTCAAGCCAGGCAACTTGGGTTTGAGCTGAGCCCCTTTCTGCGCAGGTTGGGACACGTGTGTGCCTTCTGTCTGCTGTGTTGTTTGGTCTCCAAGGGAACACCCCACCTAACACCTGAAAGGGTGGTGGTGGCCCATAGAGGTGTCCCACAGACAAGGGACGAAAGAGCTCGAGTTTTGGTTCTTGTTTAATATTGTTAGATCGTCATCCTCGATGTCTGACCCATCTGCATTTCCTTCTGAAGCTGGAACAGTGGAGCCACAGCTTCTTTGCTGAGATTGCATGAGTTGGCCTCTCGATTGTAGAATATAGGAATGGAATGTGAGGTGGGGGCAGGTTTGAAGGGTTAGGAACAGGATGGGAGGTACCCCAGCTAAGGGGTGGGAGAGGCTGAGCTTGTGGCAACAGTTTTATTACAAGTGTGGGATTCTGGGACTTGGGGCACCTCATCTGTGTGAGGCTCCATATTTGCAAGGCATCCTTGACTTTGTCTCACGCAGAGCTCACCCATCCTGTTGGCTGCTGTCCGAGTTGTCACGGGACAACGCAAGAATGGATCCGTGTGCCGTAGCAGCAGGTATCGCATTCTGTAGATTTTTGTCTAGTGTTGATCAAAGTCATCTCTCTGGGATGTGGCCTGGGGTTGCTGGGGAGGGTGCAGGTCAGGAGATTGTGCCTGGGAACCTGTGCTGTGCATCCATTAGGTGTTTCTAATTGGCTCCATCCACGTGTGCTCAGTCGTTTCTGACTCTTTGCTTCCCACAGACTGTAGCCCACCAGGCTCCTCTGTCCATGGGATTTCCTTCAGCAGTTCTTCTTGTAGGAAGGAATACTGGAGTGGGTTGCCATTTCCTTCTCCAATGGATCTTCCTGACCGAGAGATCGAACCCTCGTGTCCTGAAACTCCTGCATTGGCAGGCAGGTCTGCTGAGCCACCTAGGAGGCTGGCTCCATCCACATGGTTAACTGCAAACTTCCGAAACAAATCCGCCTACGCATGTTGCTCAAGACTGTACTGCTGGGGTTTTTTATCAGCCTCCTGGCAACCTACATTTGGTTTCTCTTCCTAACTGTTGCTTTTGTGTAGAATTCTTACTGACATTTGTTTTCTTCACTTGGCCTAGTTTGCTTTGATCAAATAAAATATAGAGGAAAGAAACTGTCTCTGTCCCAGGGACCTTTAGTTTTCCTGAAATAATCCTATCTAAACTCATGTCCAGCCTTCCTTTCTCCTCTTTGTGTTTAATCCCTAAAACAGTGTTTCAAGCAAAAGCAAATTTTGTCTGTCTTAGCTCAGTGCTTCTCTTTATTTCCTTCTTATACCTTTAGAGTTAAGGAAGAGTTTGTTAATCAGAAGGTTAAAATAGAAAAATAAATAACCTTGAAAATAACATTGTTGTCAGTAAAGTTTATTTTTTGTAAACTTCTTAGTATCAGAAGTAAATGTTTAAAGGTTTTGCTTATTCTCTGGTGGTTTATGTCCACTCTTGAGACTCCATGGATTGTAGCCCACCAAGGTCCTCTGTCCATGGGATTTCCCAGGCAAAAATACAGGAGTGGGTTGCCATTTCCTTCTTTTTTTTTTTGCCATTTCCTTCAGAGGATTTTCCTGACCGAGGGATCAAACCTGCATCTCTTACACTGCAGGTGGTTGCTTTACTGCTGAGCCACCAGTGAAACCCCTGTTCATAACATGCTGTAAGTTAACTTTTAGGACTTGGAGATTGATTTTATTCATACAGAGTTAGAAAACAGAAGTGTAAAAGCCTTTCTGTTGTCTCACCATTCTCTTGATATTTTCACTATTTGGGGATTTTATTTTTTCCCCTCTTCAGGAGATTTACTATAGATGGGATTTGTAGCTAATTAGAGAATTAAGCAACATGACCAAAGAGCTCTTCTCTCCAAGGTCTTAAATATTTATTTTCCCTTAATTAAACCTTAAAAAAATCTAGTTATCTACTTTATTTCCAAGATCAAAATCACCTTAGGGAAGTCAGAATCTGTAATGTTAATTGACATTTTTCTCAGGTAACAATTGTTTAGGAGATCAACACCTCTTTAAAATTAAAAAATTTATTATATATTAGATCAGCACTGTAAGAGAAATACAACTTGAGGCATGTGCATAATTTGAAATTTCCTAGTAGCTACAATATAAAGTAAAAATAAAAAGTGAAATTAATTTTAATAATATATTTTACATGTTCAGTATGTCTAAAATATTACTTCAATACGTAATCAGTATAAAAATTATTAATGGGATAATTTGTCATCTTTTTCATATTACGTCTTTGACATTTGGCACTTCTCAATTTGTATTAGCCACATCTCAAGCGCTCAGATGCCACATGTGGCTAGTGGCTACCATGTTGAGCTGCGTTGTTTTGGACAGTAACTGTGGCAGGGCTGCATGTCTACCCCGTAGAGCTTATTAATATATGATTTAGAACCACAGATAAAAGGCATTTTAAAACCTTTTTATTTGGAAATAATTTCAAACATACATAAAAGTTGCAAGAAAGTTAAATTCTGTCTTTTCTCAGTTTGACCTGTTGTTAACTTGTGCTTGCTTGTGTGCTGTGTGTGTTTGTGTATTTCCCCTCCCAAACTGTCTGAGAACATATTTCTTGATTTTTTTACCCTGATATATTTCAGTGTATGAATCCTAAGAATAAGGGCATTCTCTCACATAACCACAGTGGTACAGTTACCACTTTCAGGGGATTTAACATTGATTCGATGTGTTAATATATTGTTTTTGTTCCCTTTTCGTCAGAATTTTTCCTCTAGTACAGAATCTAGTTTAGACTCACAGATTGGATCAAATCCGCATTGCAGGCAGATTCTTTACTGTCTGAGCCACCAGGGAAGCCCCCGTTATGTATGTTTAGACCCCTTTAATCCGGAACAGTTACTGAGTTTTTCTTTTTTCCATGTCATTGACATTTTAGAAGAATATTCTTTCTCCTCTCTCTGCATTTGGGGTTTTAAAATTCAGGTTAATTGTCCGTAGCTGAATAACTTGTAAGTGGTACTGGTGGAGGCTCATGGTATCTCGTATCTGTCTGCCCCTCCTTGCTAATGTTAATTTTGCTTACCTGGTCAAAGTGTCGTCCAGCTTCTCTTACTGTGTGGTCACTGTGTTTTTCCCTTGCGTTTGACAAGTGTTTTATGGGAGGATCTTTAAAGCCATGCAGATAGCCTTATCAGAATTTTCTCCATAGATTTCTCATCCATTAATGTTCCTTGCTTGAGCCATTTTTTATGGTAATAGTTGCAAAGCCCCCACCTCCCACACCCGAGGTGTAAATATTCTTAATTGCTTGGTTTAATTCCCCTCTGCTCTTCTTCAGTTTGGGTAATTTATGTGAAGCACAGTTGAGTTTGTTTCAGTTTTACTTTGATTTTTAGAATGTTTCCTCTTTCTGTTCTTATTGATTTTATGTTTTGAATATGTAGAATATTAATATGCATTCAAACGTGAAAACCACATAAGAATGTCTACCCGGAGAACTGCACTCTTTCCCTTATCCTGTCCACTCCCTCTGTCTGACTTCATTCTTTTTTACCTTGTTTTTCTCTTATCTTACCTAAAAATAGGCTTGTGTGTCTATATATATTTAAAATGTTTCCTTACTGTCTCTTCTTTCTGTGACAAAAGAGCATATTACGTATTTTTTCTCTGTTTTATTGAGATATGATTGGCAGTATTGTATTAGTGTTAGGTGTGTCTATGTGCTCTTTTGTATCTTTGCGTTTCAGCTTTCCGGCATCTAGAAGCAGCTCCATGTCAGCTCATGCAGACCATCCCAACAGTGCTCCATTGTGTCTGTGTACTAGACTTTTAACAGTGTCCAAGTTTGCGTGTTCAGAGAGTTTTCTGTAGCTTGTAATTGTAACTAGTTCAGTTCAGGCGCTCAGTTGTGTCCAACTCTTTGTGACCCCATGAATCGCAGCACGCCAGGCCTCCCTGTCCATCACCAACTCCCAGAGTTCACTCAAACTCACAGCCATTGAGTCTGTGATGCCATCCAGCCATCTCGTCCTCTGTCGTCTCCTTCTCCTCCTGCCCTCAATCCCTCCCAGCATCAGAGTCTTTTCCATTGAGTCAGCTCTTCACATGAGGTGGCCAAAGTATTGGAGTTTCAGCTTTAGCATCATTCCTTCCAAAGAACACCCAGGGCTGATCTCCTTTAGGATAGACCGATTGGATCTCCTTGCAGTCCAAGGGACTCTCAAGAGTCTTCTCCAATACTACAGTCAAATTCCAATACCACAGTTCAAAAGCATCAATTCTTTGGTGCTCAGCTGCATTAAATAACTTGTGCATGTATATTTTATATTGTTGGAGGTGTATCTTGAGGATAAGTCCTCAAAAGTGGGATTGCCACTTTGAACTGTGAAAACATAAGTCGTTAGATGTTGCCAGTCTCCCTCCTGTGGTGTTTGAACCATTGTGCATTCCCAGCAGCAATATAGGAAAAGACCCCTTTCTCCCGCAGCTTCATTAAAACTTGTGCTAATCTGCTAGGGGAGAAGTGGTAACTCAGTGTAATTTTGATCTGATACGCTTTATTATGAGTGAAGTCAGACATCTTTTAAAATATCTATAGGCCGTTTTATGTCTTATAATTGTCTAGTCACAGTGTCCATTTTTCTATAGGATTTTTGATCACTCTGCTGTCTTTAAATTTTAAAAGGTCCTTGTGTACTGGGGGTATTAGTCTTTTATTTGTGATATATATATTGCAGATATTTTGCCCAGTTTGTTATTGATCTTTTTAACTTGTCTTATTATATTTTTTTGTCATACAGAAGTTTTAAAAATGTTATCTGGTCATATTTATCGGGTTTTTTATTGCATCTGGATTTTTGAGTCAGTAGCCAGAAAGCCTTTTTATATACCATGGTTGTAGAGAAATTCACCCATGTTTTCTTTAGGTTCAGTAAGACCCATCACAGTGTACTGGTATTATAGAAGTCAGCACAGTGACAGAATTGAGACTGTCACTTATTTTCAAAAAACTCTTTTGTTTTCAAAAAAACTCTTCCTCTGTTTTGAGTTAGTTCTTAAGACCAGTCTACTGTTTCTGAGATTCTTGTCTGTTAAGTGGGTTCTTCCTGATTTCATAGGGTGTCTTGCCAAGTCTCCTTGATGTCTTAGAGCTCTGTATGTCTTAGCACAGGGCAAGGTTACCCAGAGAGCAATTACAGCCGTGACATTTCTTAGCCATCCTTTGTGATCCCCCCGCTGAGGAGAGGCTTAAGATATGATCACCTGAATATGTGTGGTGTGTGTGTGTAGAAATCAGTCCTCACAGCCCTTTCTTGGTAGAGATTTGTGTGAGAGGTCCCCTCCACAGTCCAGAGGCTGGAGAGGGCAGCTTCCCTCTACTACCAAATTGATGAAAAGAATGCTGAAGTGATTCCTTTCCTTAACAGTGAAGAAGGAAAACCAGGCCAGGGAGCAGCAGCAAGTAGATGCTGAGGCCTGGGGTCTGAAAGCCCACTGTGATCCCTGATGGATGGTGCAGTGGAAGGGGCCCTGGGCTCTGCTCCGGCTCATGGTCACTCAGGTGTGACTGGCGGCCAGTACTTTCTGATTTCTAATTTTCTTTATCTGAAAATCAGGTGGTCTCTAAGAACTTGCCCAATTCTAGGTTCTAAATTCTTCTAGTGTCTTTTAGTTCTACTTTGATCTAGTCCCCAAAACCATAAGCACTTTGAGTCCTTTATTCTTTTTTTAATTATTCACTTCTTTCTAAAATTTTCTTTTTTAATATTCCTAGTTTTAAGAGTATTGCTCAGGGACTTCCCTGGTGGTCTAGGGATTCAAAATCCACCTTCCAGTGCGGGGGACATGGGTTCAGTCCCTGGCTGGGGAGCTGGGATCCCTCATGCCAAGGGGCAGCTGAGCCCACACCCCACAACCTCTGAGCCTGCCATCTCTGGAGCCCACGGGCCACAACTAGAGAGAAGCCTTGGCACTGCAACTAAAGATCCCTCATGCCCCAACTAAAGACTAGATGCACCAAATAAATAAACAAGTATCTTTTTTAAAAAGAGCCAGAGAAATAAGAAATAAAAGAGTATTGGTCTGATAAGTTGATTTGTATTTGACATTTTGTCATTTCTGTTGAGTGTAAGCTGCATGGGAACAGGGACTTGGCTTTAGCACTCAAAAGATCGTGTGTTTCTTCTTGGCGTGGCGTGGTTTTAGAAGGGCATTCAATTCTAGGCCTTAACGTTTCCGGTTTATTATCATATACACCAGTAATCTGCCTTTGTTTTAGGGTCCTAGGTTGTACCCTTTCCTAACTATGATCAGAGATCATGAAAATTCATTGTTGGGTGCAGAAAGGATGGAATTGTTGCCTAATCCTTGCAGGTCCATCCCAGTGCCTTGAAAAACAATGCAAAATGCGGTAATAAATTTATACTGAAACCGCATTCAATATTACTTCCCCCTACCCCTAGCTTATGTTCTACTGTTTCACTTGTATAATAGATTTCCTTCATGTCTTAAGAATGGGGAATTTAATTACTAAAAAGAAAATCCATTCTCACTTGGTGTGACATTTATTAAAAACATTTGGTCCTATTGTTAAGCAGCTATCTTATTTCTCTTATGTGGAAAAAAAAAGCCAATTACATTTTCAAAGATGTGACCCAGAGCCAGATGTTCTCTTGAGGTAGCCCATATCCCTTTTGTAATGATCAAAAGTATAAAGCAATTCATGTTGCCACGTAACAGTGGTTATCATAGATGTAGCTTAATCTGGAAGGAAATGCCAAGACTTTTGTGTAACATAAAATTCATTTAAGCTTCATGGGCTTATAGTTATTACTATACATGGAAGTCTTCTTTTCCAGTATAGATTATGTCTGGAAAATCAGCTTTCCATATTTTTTCCTAGTGAAAGTGAGTTGTGGTGACTGTTTTACTGTTGAAATTTTAAAAGATAAAAATACCCATGTAGAGCATTCCCTGGTAGCTTAAGTGGTTAGGATCCTGGGCTTTCACTGTTGGGCCCTAGGACTGATCCCTGGTTTGGGAACTGAGATCCTGCAAACTACAGCAACATGGCCAGAAAAAAAGAGAGGAGAAAAAAACACATTAGGTGTGTGTATGTATGTGTGTAAATACCTGTGTAAAATATTTTGATCCTAAGTTTTTATTCAGTTCATTTGAAAAAATATTAGACATCTCCTGTGTGCTAGTTGCCATGCTGAATGCTGTGGTTATAGGGGTGAACAAGATGAGCATAGCTTTTATTGATTATGATATATTTCATTGCAGGCACAGGAAACTTATATTGGCTTAAGGAAGTAGTGAAAGGACTGTGCTGGCTCATGGAACCAAGAACATCCAGGGGATATCAGGTGTGAGGAGTGGGCCTGGTGACTGTGTCTCAGGCAGGCTCATTCAACATGGTTGTCCTTGGCAACCTAGTTCTCACTCTGATGGAAAAGAGAGACTCTTCTTCCCCAATGAAAGTGTTGAGTTTGACTCTTACACCACCCTTAAGCACAAGCTGGAATCAAGATTGCCGGGAGAAATATCAATCACCTCAGATAGGCAGATGACACCACTCTTATGGCAGAAAGTGAAGAGGAACTCAAAAGCCTCTTGATGAAAGTGCAAGAGGAGAGTGAAAAAGTTGGCTTAAAGCTCAGCATTCAGAAAACAAAGATCATGGCATCCGGTCCCATCACTTCATGGGAAATAGATGGGGAAACAGTGGAAACAGTGTCAGACTTTATTTTGGGGGTCTCCAAAATCACTGCAGATAGTGATTGCAGCCATGAAATTAAAAGACGCTTACTCCTTGGAAGGAAAGTTATGACCAACCTAGACAGCATATTCAAAAGCAGAGACATTACTTTGCCGACTAAGGTCCATCTAGTCAAGGCTATGGTTTTTCCAGTGATCATGTATGGATGTGAGAGTTGGACTGTGAAGAAACCTGAGCATTGAAGAATTGATGCTTTTGAACTGTGGTGTTGGAGAAGACTCTTGAGAGTCCCTTGGATTGCAAGGAGATCCAACCAGTCCATTCTAAAGG
>SJYW01041444.1:183314-196893 GCA_006410735.1 Raphicerus campestris
TAACCTCAGATATGCAGATGACACCACCCTTATGGCAGAAAGTGAAGAGGAACTAAAAAGCCTCTTGATGAAAGTGAAAGAGGAGAGTGAAAAAGTTGGCTTAAAGCTCAACATTCAGAAAACAAAGATCATGGCATCCGGTCCCATCACTTCATGGGAAATAGATGGGGAAACAGTGGAAACAGTGTCAGACTTTATTTTGGGGGTCTCCAAAATCACTGCAGATAGTGATTGCAGCCATGAAATTAAAAGACGCTTACTCCTTGGAAGGAAAGTTATGACCAACCTAGACAGCATATTCAAAAGCAGAGACATTACTTTGCCGACTAAGGTCCATCTAGTCAAGGCTATGGTTTTTCCAGTGATCATGTATGGATGTGAGAGTTGGACTGTGAAGAAACCTGAGCATTGAAGAATTGATGCTTTTGAACTGTGGTGTTGGAGAAGACTCTTGAGAGTCCCTTGGATTGCAAGGAGATCCAACCAGTCCATTCTAAAGGAGATCAGTCCTGGGTATTCTTTGGAAGGACTGATGCTGAAGCTGAAACTCCAGTACTTTGGCCGCCTCATGCGAAGAGTTGACTCATTGGAAAAGACTCAGATGCTGGGAGGGATTGGGGGCAGGAGGAGAAGGGGATGACAGAGGATGAGATGGCTGGATGGCATCACCGACTCGATGGACATGAGTTTGAGTAAACTCTGGGAGTTGGTGATGGACAGGGAGGCCTGGCGTGCTGCAATTCGTGGAGTCGCAGAGTGTCGGACACGACTGAGCACCTGAACTGAGCTGAATGTGGACCTAATTGTGTGCCAGAACCTGAACCCGTCACTATGGCCAAAGTGAGGCAGTGCTCTGACTGGCCAGGCCTGAGCCAGGTGGAGGGAGTCAGCCCTTTTCTAGCAGGAGAGTGGAGAGTAGGGAGTGGTGGGTGGTTCCAGGGGGAAATGAGGGCTCTGCCTTGGGACTCCCCAGATGGTGCCTAGTGGTAATAACCCACCTGCCAATGCAGAAGACACAAGAGACGCGGGTTTAGTCCCTGGGTCAGGAAGATACCCTGGAGGAGGACATGGCAATCCACGCCAGTATTCTTGCTTGGAGAATCCTATGGACAGGGAAACCTGTTCATAGGGTTGCAAAGAGACAAGACTGAAGATGCACGCATGACCTAGAAGCAAGGGGTGAAAGCAGTCAGCAGTGACCGTTTTCTACCTTACAGCCTAGTAGAGCAAGCTGGAATTTCAACAGCAGAGACCTTGAAGAGTGGTAGTGCTCTGATAGAGGAAACACACCCAGTGGAGTGCTTCAGGACTCTTTCTTTAAAGTATAATGAATAACAATCAAAAGCAGACTTTAAAATTACATGTTTGAAGGACATATATATATATATAAAATTTGGTGATGGAACATGACAGTTAACCCTATTTTGGACATTTTCGGGCAGAAAAACCTGTTGAGTCGGTGCCTGGCTAGGCCAGGTCTCTGCTGCAAGAAGATTGGCTGAGTGGTGAACTGCCCTCAGGCCGCCGGGGCAGTGACCTCTCATCCAGTGTTCCCTGTGGTGGTGAGCATCCTGCGTTTCCATGTGATAGGGGCTGGTTCAGTGTTGTCCCAGTGGGACAGCCACCTCGGTTGCACCTTCAGTGAGAGAGAGCCAAGTGGCCTACACAGTGAGGTCTGCACAGGGCCCTGAATCACTGCCCCTCTGATGGAAGAGGGGACTTGGGGGTGGAGGGGTGATTACAGAACACTTCATGGACAGCATGGTTTTGAGATAGGGCATGATTATGCGAAGGTTCCTCCTGACTCTGGGAGCCCTGCCTCATTTTGTCTGCTACTTCCCATGTGGCAGTCCTTGAGGACTTCTCTTCTCATGAAGGTATAAGCATTCCTGGGTGGGTGGGCATTCCCCACACTCACCTGAAAGAACTTCCTGAGAAAGATCACAGAGCTTAGATGGGCAGTCATCCTTACCCTCACTTGGGAGGACTTCCTGAGAGGGATTGAAGAGTTCAGATGGGTGAGCATCCTTACCCTCACATGGAGGACTTCCTGAGAGGATTGCATAGTTCAGGGGACATCAGTTCAGTGGCCAGTTGAGTGTATTTGAGGTCTATCTGCTCCTGGACACTGAAACTCACTTGGAGTTTGCTCAAACTCATGTCCATTGAGTTGGTGATGGCATCCAGCCATCTCATCCTCTGTCATCCCCTTCTCCTCCTGCCCTCAATCTTTCCCAGCGTCAGGGTCTGTTGCAGTGAGTTGGCTCTTTGTATCAGGTGGCCAAAATATTGGAACTTCAGCCTCAGCATCAGTCCTTCCAGTGAATATTCAGGGTTGATTTCCTTTAGAATTGACTAGTTTGATCTTGCAGTCCACAGGACTCTCTAGAGTTTTCTCCAGTACCACAGTTTAAAAGCATCAATTCTTTGGTGCTCAGCCTGCTTTATGGTCCAACTCTCACATCCATACATGACTACTAGAAAAACCGTAGCTTTGACCATATGGACCTTTGTTGGCAAAGTGATGTCTCTGCTTTTTAATACCCTGTCTAGGTTTGTCATAACTTTTCTTCCAACAAGAGAAGCCACTGCAATGAGAAGCCCCCGTACCTGTGAAGAATGTATTTTTAAAAAGAGTTCACTAAGTTTTAAAATAAATGCATATTGGGCTATTGTGAGGACTAAATAGGACAGTGTATATTTGTCTTATTTATGAAGTATCTGGTACAGAGTTTGATCCTGAGAAGATGCTCAATAAATGGTAACTGCTAGATTTCCTGAAATGAACAATGAAGTTTAAAACTAAGCTCTATGTTTTGGGGTCAAAACTTAAATTTGGAGATCCTTCTTCACAGTTAGGGCTTCCCTTGTGATGCAGCTGGTAAAGAATCTACCTGCAATGCGAGAGACCTGAGTTTGATCCCTGGGTTGGGAAGATCCCCTGGAGGAGGGAAAGGCTACCCACTCGAGTAGTCTGGCCTGGAGAATTCCATGGGCTGTATGGTCCATGGGGTTGCAGAGTCGGACACAAGTGACTGACTTTCACTTCACTTGTGATAAATTCATCAGAATAGTAGTTTGCTATGCGAACACATACGACCATGTGTCTGCTGCCAGGCCACTTCGTCTAAGACTGCTGCTCCAAACCAGCCCCGGTGACAGGGGAGGTGGACCCACTATAGCAGGGGAGGTGGCAGGACTCGCCCAAGGCTTGCTCACAGCTGACCTGGGAGAGGTAGGAGTCATGCGCAGGCTGTGCTCACATAGGTGTGTGTACCTTGGAGCTACTGGCAGGAGAGTTTGCGCTTCGTGCTTGTCTGTGAAGGGGAGGAGCTCTGACTCCAAAGGTGAGGCCTTGTCTTGTCCCATCAAAGGGCTGCGCTGGCATAGTCAGATCATGATTGAAATGGGGCCTAAACTGATGTTGTGATGTAGCTTCTCCACACTTTGGCTGGGTTAGTCATTGTACATATGCTGCTGCTTTCTGCTGTGTTTCTAACCAAGCAAGACACAGGTTATTGCTGAAAACATGGTGAGCCAAAGGGTAAATGCTCTTCACTATTTTTTTTTTTCTTTTTAATCTGTGAAGACAAATAGTTGCACTTGAAAATGATAATAAAGTGAAGTACATAGAGAAAATCATAATAAAACTAACTATGTGAATGTTTCTATCACTGTTTTCTGAATAGCTTTCTGAATATAAAAATGATCTGTCATTTCATACCTGGGCTTCTTTTAGTACTTAAAATCCATTATTTTGAGTTCTAAAGGTTTATAGGCAGAGTATTTTAAGGAATTAAGATTGGTCTAGACTTTAAGCTTCTGCTCAAGCAAACCCTGATTCAGATACTTCCTACCTTCCTTCTTACCTAAAATATAAATTTGGCTTCCATTTCTCATGGACGCTCTTCCCTCATGACTGAATCGTTATGGTTCATAATTCTCTGATCTCTGCTACATGCTAACTTGGCATTGAACTTCAATGCATGCATATCACAATTTGGATGTAAAATATGACCACAGCTGTAGCAAACATGCAAGATAAAGTTCATTATGAAATTCCAGAATGTAGAAATGTAAGGTAGGTTTTTTTTTTTCCTTCAGGCCAATAAATTTTTGTTTTACTTTTTTTCTGAAACAAGCTATTACAATAAATTATAGTTTGTGTAGCGTTAAATGAATTGGAAATCCTATTCTTCTCCACTGCAAGAGTAGTTGACATTGATAATATGATCCTAAGACATTGGAGAAGGAAATGGCAAACCACTCCAGTGTTCTTGCCTGGAGAATCCCAAGGACGGAGGAGCCTGGTGGGCTGCCGTCTGTGGGGTCGCACAGAGGCGGATACGACTGAAGCGACTTAGCAGCAGCAGCAAGACATTAGGATATTCCAGAGTGTCTTCTGAATCATTAAAGAAAAATTATCTTATGCATAGTTTTTTCGTTCATTTGTGTTTTACTGCATTTTAATTGAAAAATAGAGATCTGCTTATATCACATATATGGGCACTTTTTCATTTAAAAAGTAATACATAATCCATTAACATGTGTATCATATATACATATAGCTATAAATATAAAAATAGTAAATATGTGCATGCATCCCTAATCCAGTCACTTCTTCCCATTCTGCTGCTGACCGTGGTCTGAGCCACTGCCCTCTCACCACATTCTTGAACTGTGGTGCTGGAGAAGACTCCTCAGAGTCCCTTGGACTGCAAGGAGATCCAACCAGTCCATTCTAAAGGAGATCAGTCCTGGGTATTCTTTGGAAGGACTGATGCTGAAGGTGAAACTCCAGTACTTTGGCCGCCTCATGCGAAGAGTTGACTCATTGGAAAAGACTCTGATGCTGGGAGGGATTGGGGGCAGGAGGAGAAGGGGATGACAGAGGATGAGATGGCTGGATGGCATCACTGACTCGATGGACACGAGTCTGAGTGAACTCCGGGAGTTGGTGATGGACAGGGAGGCCTGGAGTGCTGCAATTCATGGGGCTGCAAAGAGTCGGAAACGACTGAGCATCTGAACTGAACTGAATCTTTCAGGTTAAGAATCTAGAAGTGGGGACTTACGTGGTGGTCCAGTGGTTAAGACTTCGCCTTCCAGTACAGGGTTGCAGGTTTGATTCCTGGTTGGGGAGATAAGATCCTACATGCCTTGTGGCCAAAGAACCAAAACATAAAACAGTCAACATTGTAACAAATTCAATAAAGACTTTAAAAATGGTCCACATCCAAAAAAAGATCTATAAAAATCATTTTTAACAGTAAAGAATCTAGAAGTGTGTTCTAAATGGTTTATCTCATCAAATGCATACTCTCACACCTGGATATTTTTCTTGGTTTGCTCTCTCATTTGAACATTTATGTTTTATACAGTAAACTTAGAGTTCCTTTCATTGCTAAGATGCTATCTCTAACAGTCAGTCATTTAAA
Source organism: Raphicerus campestris (assembly GCA_006410735.1). Taxonomy (NCBI): domain Eukaryota; kingdom Metazoa; phylum Chordata; class Mammalia; order Artiodactyla; family Bovidae; genus Raphicerus; species Raphicerus campestris. The sequence goes on from SJYW01041444.1 coordinate 188,753, forward strand.
CAGCATTTAAACTGAGCTACAAGGGAATCCTCTCAACAGCATAACCCTGAATATAAATGTCATAAATCCCCAGTGCTGACTACATGTATATGCTTGACCCTGTGCTGTGGTCTTTCTCCTCCATGTCTGGGGGTTTTCTCAGAACTCGGGGTTATGAACTCATCCTCTGGTACTGAGCCACACACGCTCGCACTCACACAGGCTCCTGGGAGAGGAGAAGGCTGGGTGCTTGGTTAGGCTGGTGCCCTCACTGTCTCGGCCTGCTGCCCAGCTCCTTGGATCCAGGTGTGCTCATGCTGACGTTTGCACTTGCTTCCTCAGCGCCGTGTAAGGCCTGTTCTTGAGACCCAGGCTGAGCAGGACTTGGTGTGTCTCAGCTCCATGTGGAGGAGGCTCAGCAACCTGCTATGGGAACCACAGCAGTGAAAGTAAGGCTGCTGTTAGCTAAACACTGCTGTTTCATTCCCAGTGTAGGGTCATGCGTGTTGTGTTTTTAGGAGCTGAGGAGGCACTGGTGGTGTTTCCCGGGAAGAGCCCTTGGTGGACGTGCCTGCTTTATGACTGTGGCCTAGTGTTTATGGACCTGCAGACATAGCTCCTGTGTAACTCAGGGAGTGTGTGCGTTAGTTCAGCTGAGTTTGTCATTTGTGATGATTAAGTAGCATCTTTTCATATGACTGTATTATGATTTGTTTAATCATTTGCTCATTGGGTATACTTTAAAAATATTTTCAAGTTTTTCTTAGAATAAATAGTGTTAACATACTCTTTGTAGAAATTCCTTTGGGATTAGTTTTTGGTGCTATAATCTTCAGTGGGGGATTAATAAGATTAATGACTTGAGTAATTTAAAATTTTTGTTGTGTATTTCCAGATTTTTTTCCAGAAGGATTGGCAAGTGATGAACCCTAGATTTTTAAAAAAGAGTTCTGGAAGTGGTAAATCATACAGAGTCATAAATTTTTTTTTGATAACTAAGGGGTAAAGTAATATGTAATATATATTATGATTTTTGGTTTTATTTCTTCATTTATATATGTGCATGTGCTCCATCATGTCTGACTCTTTGCAACCCCATGGACTGTAACCCACCAGGCTCCTCTGTCCAAGGGATTATTAACCTGGCAAGAGTTTTGGAGTGTGTTGCCATTTCCTTCTACAGAGGATCTTCTCATCCCAGGGATTGAACCCATGTCTCTTGTGTCTTTTGCATTGGCAGGCAAGTTATTTTCCTCTGTGCCACCTGGGAAGTCTATCTTCATTTATGAATTAGGTTGAAATTTTAAAATATTATCAGTTTAAAAGATGCTCAACATCACTCATTATCAGAGAAATGCAAATCAAAACCACAGTGAGGTACCATTTCACGCTGGTCAGAATGGCTGTGATCCAAAAGTCTACAAGCAATAAATGCTGGAGAGGGTGTAGAGAAAAGGGAACCCTCTTACACTGTTGGTGGGAATGCAAACTGGTACAGCCACTTTGGAGAACAGTGTGGAAATTCCTTAAAAAACTGGAAATAGAATGGCCTTATGACCCAGCAATCCCATTGCTGGGCATACACACCGAGGAAAGCAGAATTGAAAGAGACACATGTACCCCGATGTTCATCACAGCACTGTTTATAATAGCCAGGACATGGAAGCAGCCTAGATGTCCATCAGCAGATGAATGGATAAGAAAGCTGTACATATACACAATGGAGTATTACTCAGCCCTTAAAAAGAATACATTTGAATCAGTTCTAATGAGGTGTATGAAACTGGAGCCGATTATACAGAGTGAAGTAAGCCAGAAAGAAAAACACCAATACAGAATACTAATGCATATATGTGGAATTGAGAAAGATGGTAATGATAACCCTGTATGTGAGACAGCAAAAGAGACAANAGAAGTGGGGACTTACGTGGTGGTCCAGTGGTTAAGACTTCGCCTTCCAGTACAGGGTTGCAGGTTTGATTCCTGGTTGGGGAGATAAGATCCTACATGCCTTGTGGCCAAAGAACCAAAACATAAAACAGTCAACATTGTAACAGATTCAATAAAGAATTTAAAAATGGTCCACATCCAAAAAAAGATCTATAAAAATCATTTTTAACAGTAAAGAATCTAGAAGTGTGTTCTAAATGGTTTATCTCATCAAATGCATACTCTCACACCTGGATATTTTTCTTGGTTTGCTCTCTCATTTGAACATTTATGTTTTATACAGTAAACTTAGAGTTCCTTTCATTGCTAAGATGCTATCTCTAACAGTCAGTCATTTAAACAGCATTTAAACTGAGCTACAAGGGAATCCTCTCAACAGCATAACCCTGAATATAAATGTCATAAATCCCCAGTGCTGACTACATGTATATGCTTGACCCTGTGCTGTGGTCTTTCTCCTCCATGTCTGGGGGTTTTCTCAGAACTCGGGGTTATGAACTCATCCTCTGGTACTGAGCCACACACGCTCGCACTCACACAGGCTCCTGGGAGAGGAGAAGGCTGGGTGCTTGGTTAGGCTGGTGCCCTCACTGTCTCGGCCTGCTGCCCAGCTCCTTGGATCCAGGTGTGCTCATGCTGACGTTTGCACTTGCTTCCTCAGCGCCGTGTAAGGCCTGTTCTTGAGACCCAGGCTGAGCAGGACTTGGTGTGTCTCAGCTCCATGTGGAGGAGGCTCAGCAACCTGCTATGGGAACCACAGCAGTGAAAGTAAGGCTGCTGTTAGCTAAACACTGCTGTTTCATTCCCAGTGTAGGGTCATGCGTGTTGTGTTTTTAGGAGCTGAGGAGGCACTGGTGGTGTTTCCCGGGAAGAGCCCTTGGTGGACGTGCCTGCTTTATGACTGTGGCCTAGTGTTTATGGACCTGCAGACATAGCTCCTGTGTAACTCAGGGAGTGTGTGCGTTAGTTCAGCTGAGTTTGTCATTTGTGATGATTAAGTAGCATCTTTTCATATGACTGTATTATGATTTGTTTAATCATTTGCTCATTGGGTATACTTTAAAAATATTTTCAAGTTTTTCTTAGAATAAATAGTGTTAACATACTCTTTGTAGAAATTCCTTTGGGATTAGTTTTTGGTGCTATAATCTTCAGTGGGGGATTAATAAGATTAATGACTTGAGTAATTTAAAATTTTTGTTGTGTATTTCCAGATTTTTTTCCAGAAGGATTGGCAAGTGATGAACCCTAGATTTTTAAAAAAGAGTTCTGGAAGTGGTAAATCATACAGAGTCATAAATTTTTTTTTGATAACTAAGGGGTAAAGTAATATGTAATATATATTATGATTTTTGGTTTTATTTCTTCATTTATATATGTGCATGTGCTCCATCATGTCTGACTCTTTGCAACCCCATGGACTGTAACCCACCAGGCTCCTCTGTCCAAGGGATTATTAACCTGGCAAGAGTTTTGGAGTGTGTTGCCATTTCCTTCTACAGAGGATCTTCTCATCCCAGGGATTGAACCCATGTCTCTTGTGTCTTTTGCATTGGCAGGCAAGTTATTTTCCTCTGTGCCACCTGGGAAGTCTATCTTCATTTATAAATTAGGTTGAAATTTTAAAATATTATCAGTTTAAAAGATGCTCAACATCACTCATTATCAGAGAAATGCAAATCAAAACCACAGTGAGGTACCATTTCACGCTGGTCAGAATGGCTGTGATCCAAAAGTCTACAAGCAATAAATGCTGGAGAGGGTGTAGAGAAAAGGGAACCCTCTTACACTGTTGGTGGGAATGCAAACTGGTACAGCCACTTTGGAGAACAGTGTGGAAATTCCTTAAAAAACTGGAAATAGAATGGCCTTATGACCCAGCAATCCCATTGCTGGGCATACACACCGAGGAAAGCAGAATTGAAAGAGACACATGTACCCCGATGTTCATCACAGCACTGTTTATAATAGCCAGGACATGGAAGCAGCCTAGATGTCCATCAGCAGATGAATGGATAAGAAAGTAGTGGTACATATACACAATGGAGTCTTACTCAGCCCTTAAAAANAGGAAAGCAGAATTGAAAGAGACACATGTACCCCGATGTTCATCACAGCACTGTTTATAATAGCCAGGACATGGAAGCAGCCTAGATGTCCATCAGCAGATGAATGGATAAGAAAGCTGTACATATACACAATGGAGTATTACTCAGCCCTTAAAAAGAATACATTTGAATCAGTTCTAATGAGGTGTATGAAACTGGAGCCGATTATACAGAGTGAAGTAAGCCAGAAAGAAAAACACCAATACAGAATACTAATGCATATATGTGGAATTGAGAAAGATGGTAATGATAACCCTGTATGTGAGACAGCAAAAGAGACAACAGATGTATAGAACAGTCTTTTGGACTCTGTGGGAGAGGGCGAGGGTGGGATGATTTGGGAGAATGGCATTGAAACATGTATAATATCATATAAGAAACTAATCGCCAGTCCAGATTTGATGCAGGATATAGGATGCTTGGGGCTGGTGCACTGGGATGACCCAGAAGGATGGTACAGGAAGGGAGGTGGGAGAGGGGTTCAGGATTGGGAACACGTGTACACCTGTGGCGGATTCATGTTGATGTATGGCAAAACCAATACAATATTGTAAAGTGAAAAATAAAAGTGAAAAAAGTATTAGTTTGCCATCTATATGGACTAATATTCTTTAACTTTTCAGATATAGTGAATTTTTATATGTTGTATTTTATTGCTTTTTTCCACCCATTAAAATATTTTTTAATTAAAAAAGCCCATTTTATCTTTAATCATACCCTTCATATCTGTAACAGTCGTATTGAGCTTTATTTTACAACTAAAGTACATAAACCCCTTTATTCTAAATATTGACTTAAATAATAAAGGAAAGGCAACTAAGATATTTTTCTTTTAAAAGTGTTCTTTTGTATTTGTGCCAACTTTATTTTTCTAGCAGATTTTACTATCATTTTTTCAGAAATTCATAATCATCAGGGCTGCAGAGAACAGGTTCTAGCTATGAAAAAAAAAAAAAAAAAAAAGACTGGGCCCCAAACCCAAATAAGGATGAGCCAGCCAGAAATTTCTGCATGGAACTGATGTTGCTCTGTGGTGTGTGGTCCGTCTGCCTCCCAGACTGCTTGGCTGCAGTAACGCATCTGCTGCTGTCACTCCCACCGCCTGAGACTCTGCCAGGAGATTTTATCAAGTCTGAAGATGCTTCAAATCTACATGTTAACTGGGCCCAGGTCTCCATTGTTGCATTTAGAATTCCAGTTAGAATTCTCCAATGTCTTCCCATTTATCTCCCATTAGGATTTTATAATTTTTTTCAAATAGATTGTTTATGTCTTTCTTTAAGTTAATTCCCCTGAGTTACTCCTAGTGCAAATGATACTGCTTTACTCATTTTGGTCCTATAGCAGTATATACTTTCTCAAAAATTTGAGGCCACAGAATGACAAACATTCAGTATGTATATACATTAGGTTGGTACAAAAGTAATTGCGGTTTTACATTGTTGAACTTTGCTTGGAATTTGCTGTTTGGAATATATTCTTAAATAAATGTGGTTATGTAATATATCATTTTAGTGTGCATTTCTCACTTTTTTTTTTTTTGTTTTTTGACTAGTGACATTACTTATTTTAGACTAGGGAAATGATGTTCAACATAAAGCAGACTTGAGCAGTTTTTTATTTGAGTTCAAAATGAATCGTAAAGCAGCAGAGACAATTTGCAACATCAACAGCTCATTTGGCCCAGGAACTGCTAATGATTGTATAGTGCAGTAGTAGGTTCAAGAAATTTTGCAAAGGAGATGAAAGCCTTGAAAGTGAGTACAGTGGCTGGCCATTGGAAATTGACAACGACCAATTGAGAGGATCATCGAAACTGATTTTCTTACAACTGCACAAGAAGTTGCTGAAGAATTCAATATCAGCTATTCTGTGGTCATTTAGCATGTGAAGCAAACTGGAAAGGTGAAAAAGCTCAATAAGTCGGTGCCTCATGAGCTGGCCGCAAATCAAAAAAGTTGTCGTTTTGAAGTGTCATCTTCTCTTACTCTGTGTAGCAACAATGAACCATTTGTCAGTGGGATTCTGATGTGCAATGAAAAGTAGATTTTATATGACAACCAGCGACAACCAGCTCGGTGGTTAGACTGAGAAAAAGCTCTAAAGCACTTCCCAAAACCAAACTTGCACCTAAAAATGTCATGGTCACTGTTTGGTGGTCTGCTGCCTGTTTGGTCCACTACGGCTTTCTGAATCCCAGTGAAGCCATTATATCTGAGAAGTACGCTCAGCAAACTGCATTGCCTGCAGCCGGCATTGGTCAACAAGATGGGCCCAGTTCTTCACCATGACAACACCTGACCTCACATTGCACAAGCGACGCTTCAAAAGTTGAACGAGTGGGTTATGAAGTTTTACCTCACCTGCTGTATTCACCTGACCTCTTGCCAGCCTACTGTCACTTCTTCAAGTATCGTGACAACTTTTTGCAGGCAAAATGCTTCCATAACCAGGAAGAGGTAGAAAATGCTTTCCAAGAGTTTATTGAATCCTGAAGCATGGATTTTTACACTACAGGAATAAACAAACTTATTTCTCGTTGGTAAAAATGTGTTGATTGTAATGGTTCCTATTTTGATTAATAGAGTTATGTTTGAGCCTAGTTATAATGGTTTAGTATTCTTGCCTTGAGAACCCCATGAATAGTATGAAAAAGCAAAATGACAGGATACTGAAAGAGGAACTCCCCAGGTCAGTAGGTGCCCAATATGCTGCTGGAGATCAGTGGAGAAATAACTCTAGAAAAGAATGAAGAGATGGAGCCAAAGCAAAAACAATACCCAGCTGTGGATGTGACTGGTGATAGAAGCAAGGTCTGATGCTGTAAAGAGCAATATTGCATAGGAACCTGGAATGTCAGGTCCATGAATCAAGGCAAATTGGAAGTGGTCAAACAAGAGATGGCAAGGGTGAATGCCAACATGCTAGGAATCAGCAAACTAAAATGGACTTGAATGGGTGAATTTAACTCAGGTGACCATTATATCTACTACTGCGGGCAGGAATCCCTCAGAAGAAATGGAGTAGCCATCATGGTCAACAAAAGAGTCCGAAATGCAGTACTTGGATGCAATCTCAAAAATGACAGAATGATCTCTGTTCGTCTCCAAGGCAAACCATTCAATATCACAATTATCCAAGTCTATGCCCCAACCAGTAACGCTGAAGAAGCTGAAGTTGAACGGTTCTATGAAGACCTTTTAGAACTAACACCTAAAAAAGATGTCCTTTTCAATATAGGGGATTGGAATGCTAAAGTAGGGAGTCAAGAAACACCTGGAGTAACAGGCAAATTTGGCCTTGGAATGCGGAATGAAGCAGGGCAAAGGCCAATAGAGTTTTGCCAAGAAAATGCACTGGTCATAGCAAACACCCTTTTCCAACAACACAAGAGAAGACTCTACACATGGACATCACCAGGTGGTCAACACCGAAAGCAGATTGATTATATTCTTTGCAGCCAAAGATGGAGAAGCTCTATACAGTCAACAAAAACAAGACCAGGAGCTGACTGTGGCTCAGATCATGAACTCCTTATTACCAAATTCAGACTTAAGTTGAAGAAAGCAGGGAAAACCGCTAGAGCATTCAGGTATGACCTAAATCAAATCCCTTATGATTATACAGTGGAAGTGAGAAATAGATTTAAGGGCCTAGATCTGATAGATAGAGTGCCTGATGAACTATGGACTGAGGTTCGTGACATTGTACAGGAGACAGGGATCAAGACCATCCCCATGGAAAAGAAATGCAAAACAAAATGGCTGTCTGAGGAGGCCTTACAAATAGCTTTGAAAAGGAGAGAAGTGAAAAGCCAAGGAGAAAAGGAAAGATATAAGTATCTGAATGCAGAGTTCCAAAGACTAGCAAGAAGAGATAAGAAAACCTTCTTCAGTGGTCATTGCAAAGAAATAGAGGAAAACAACAGAATGGGAAAGACTAGAGATCTCTTCAAGAAAGTCAGAGATACCAAGGTAACATTTCATGTAAAGATGGGCTTGATAAAGGACAGAAATGGTATGCACCTAACAGAAGCAGAAGATATTAAGAGATGGCAAGAATACACAGAACTGTATAAAAAAGATCTTCATGACCCGGATAATA
>SJYW01041444.1:200616-229028 GCA_006410735.1 Raphicerus campestris
ACAGGGATCAAGACCATCCCCATGGAAAAGAAATGCAAAAAAAGCAAAATGGCTGTCTGAGGAGGCCTTACAAATAGCTTTGAAAAGGAGAGAAGCGAAAAGCCAAGGAGAAAAGGAAAGATATAAGTATCTGAATGCAGAGTTCCAAAGACTAGCAAGAAGAGATAAGAAAACCTTCTTCAGTGGTCATTGCAAAGAAATAGAGGAAAACAACAGAATGGGAAAGACTAGAGATCTCTTCAAGAAAGTCAGAGATACCAAGGTAACATTTCATGTAAAGATGGGCTTGATAAAGGACAGAAATGGTATGCACCTAACAGAAGCAGAAGATATTAAGAGATGGCAAGAATACACAGAACTGTATAAAAAAGATCTTCATGACCCGGATAATTACGATAGTGTGATCACTCACCTAGAGCCAGACATCCTGGAATGTGAAGTCAAGTGGGCCTTAGAAAGCATCAGAACAAACAGAGCTAGTGGAGGTGATGGCATTCCAGTTGAGCTATTTCAGATCCTGAAAGATGATGCTGTGAAAGTGCTGCACTCAATATGCCAGCCAATTTGGAAAACTCAGCAGTGGCCACAGGACTGGAAAAGGTCAGTTTTCATTCCAATCCCAAAGAAAGGAAATGCCAAAGAATGCTCAAACTTCCACACAATTTCACTCATCTCACACGCTAGTAAAGTAATGTTCAAAATTCTCCAAGTCAGGCTTCAGCAATATGTGAACCGTGAACTTCCAGCTGTTCAAGCTGGTTTTAGAAACATCTATTTTTGCTTTATTGACCATACCAAAGCCTTTGACTGTGTGGATCACAATAAACTGTGGAAAATTCTTCAAGAGATGGGAATACCAGATCACCTGACCTGCCTCTTGAGAAATCTGTACGCAGGTCAGGAAGCAACAGTTAGAACTGGACATGGAACAACAGACTGGTTCCAAAGAGGAAAAAGAGTACGTCAGGGCTGTATATTGTAACCCTGCTTATTTAACTTCTATGCAGAGTACATCATGAGAAACGCTGGTTGGAAGAAACACAAGCTGGAATCAAGATTGCCGGGAGAAATATCAGTAACCTCAGATATGCAGATGACGCCACCCTTATGGCAGAAGGTGAAGAGGAACTAAAAAGCCTCTTGATGAAAGTAAAAGAGGAGAGTGAAAAAGTTGGCTTAAAGCTCAACATTCAGAAAACGAAGATCATGGCATCTGGTCCCATCACTTCATGGGAAATAGATGGGCAAACAGTAGAAACAGTGTCAGACTTTATTTTGGGGAGCTCCAAAATCACTTCAGATGGTGACTGCAGCTGTGAAATTAAAAGACGCTTACTTTTTGGCAGAAAAGTTATGACCAACTTAAATAGCATATTCAAAAGCAGCGATATTACTTTGCTGACTAAGGTCCGTCTAGTCAAGGCTTTGTTTTTTTCCAGTTGTCATGTATGGATGTGAAAGCTGGACTGTGAAGAAGGCTGAGCGCCAAAGAATTGATGCTTTTGAAGTGTGGTGTTGGAGAAGGCTCTTGAGAGTCCCTTGGACTGCAAGCAGATCCAACCAGTCCATTCTGAAGGAGATCAGCCCTGGGATTTCTTTGGAAGGAATGATGCTAAAGCTGAAAGTCCAGTACTTTGGCCACCTCATGTGAAGAGTTGACTCATTGGAAAAGAGTCTGATGCTGGGAGGGATTGGGGGCAGGAGGAGAAGGGTACGACAGAGGTTGAGATGGCTGGATGGCATCACGGACTCGATGCACATGAATCTCAGTGAACTCCAGAAGTTGGTGATGGACAGGGAGGCCTGGCGTGCTGCGATTCATGGGGTCGCAAAGAGTCAGACACGACTGAGTGACTGGACTGAACTGATAATGGTTTAAAATTCATGGTCCAAAACAGCAATTACTTTTGTACCACCTAAGTATTTTAGTGTGTGCTCTTCATAGATTGAAAGCAGTCTGCTCAGTAAAATTCACAATGTGTTCTCTTTTTTTTACTCTATCTGAAAATGCCTTTCCAACTTCCAGGTATAAGTTTACATTTTCTTTGATTAGTTCAGATATCTCTTTACTGAGTGCTGTTTGTGGATAGAAAGGTAATGAGTGTTGAAGTGCCGGATTGCTTGTTAGTTGATATATGCAGACACAGTGCTATTTTATCTTCTGTCTTTAAATTTTAGATCTCTGAGAATGCATGCATCATTCTTAAAGTTCCTATGAGCACTAGAAATCTCTTTTTCTCCCCCTGGAGATTGAAACACTATAAATTCTCTTAACAATAAAAGTCTCCTAAGTAATGCCTTATGAAATTCTCTAAAGTGGACTATAGCCATGAAATTAAAAGACGCTTGCTCTTGAAAGAAAAGCTATAGCAAACCTAGACAGTGTAAAGTGGAGACAGCACTTTGCCAGCAAAGCTTGCAATCAAAGCTACAGTTTTTCCAGTAGTCATGTATGGATGTGAGAGTTGGACTACAAAGAAGGCTGAGTGCCAAAGAACTGATGGATGCTTTTGAAGTGTGGTGCTTGAGAGTCCCTTGGACTGCAAGGGGATCAAACCAGTCCATCCTAAGGGAAATCAACCCTGAATATGCATTGGAATGACTGATGCTGAAGCTGAAGTTCCAATCATTTGGCCACCTAATGCAAACAGTCGACTCATTGGAAAAGACCCTGATGCTGGCAAAGATTGAGGGCAAGAGGACAAAGGGGGAACAGAGGATAAGATGATGATTGGATGGCATCACCGACTCAATGGACATGAGTTTGAGCGAACTCCAGTAAGGACAGAGGAATCTGGTGTGCTGCGGGGTTGCAAAGAGTTGCACATGACTTAGCGACTGAACAACAAAGTGTGTGTGTGTGTGTGTGTGTTTAAATGTGAGCACGTGTTAAGGATGTGAAAGAGTAGCATCACTGAACTAGCTGCAGTGGTTGCTGTGGAGGTAGGCTCCAGAGTCTTCAGGGGACTTTTCCATTGACCCAGAAGATGCCATGTCCCTTACTCTGAAGGTCTGTCAGGGTTCTCCACCACCACTCTTTGCTAAGGGACACCTCTGGAATTTCAGGAGGTAATTACACAATCTTTGTACACTACGGATTTCATTAGGTGACTATTATGCCTTCATTTCCCCCCAGTATTTGCATTTCTTCTTGGAAAAATAAATGTTTAATAATTGTTAGTTGACAGAAAGAGTGAGTGAACTGGTGAGGCTGGAGCTAAAGTGTGAGTAGCTTTGAGGTGTTTCACCTTGTTTTAGTTCATCTCTAAGACATCTCGAGAATGTCCAACCACATGACAGCATCATGAGCGAGTGCGGCCGTGGGCGCCAGCGTTTTGTGTTCTTGTTACTGTGTTTGCTGACTGGTGTCACCGTGAACAGATACAGAACTCTGTCATCTTAACAGATTTGGAGTGTGTCTAACAGGCAGGTATGGTAGTGTAAGTCTTCTCTTGTTTCCTAGCTTGTCAAAAAAAATTTTTTTTTGTCGTCAAGATGCTCATTGTCAAGTGTAAGTCAAGTTCCTGTTCAGTGAAGGGGTTGGGTAGAGGTGTGTACAGCTGTTGGAAGCTGTCAGAATGTGAGGGGGCTCTTCAGGGACAGTTCAGCCCAGAGGAACTGTAAGCAGTTTTGAAGGGTAAACAGAAATTTGTGAGGAGACTCATTTGTCCAGGAGTCAGCTTAATAGGGAAGGAAGCAGATGAGGAGGCTTTCTTTGTACACCGAGTGAGGGACCCTGTCATCCTGTTGAGGGTGGGGTGAAAGCAGGAGGTGGCCTGCAGGCACACGCGTTCACGGAAGCTCTGTGTGTGCAGTGTAGGCTCCGAATCGCAAGAGAAGAGGGGTGGGGACTGGCGCTTTGGGCTTTTGCAGGGACCTAGACACCGAGGGTGCGCGCAGGTAACGGCAGTGAGGATGAAGAGGGCAGATTATGGGGTTGTTAGGGATGGCAAGGAGGGTGGAACCCAGGATGACTCCCAGATTTATAAATGGGTGGGAATGACTGGCACAAACAACGTAGACTTCATTTGGGGACATGATGCATTTGAGGATCAGGTGAGGGTGAGAGAGGAGCGTGAAAAAGCTGGCTTGAAACTCAACATTTAAAAAGCTGAGACCAAGCAGCCTCAGAAGACTCATGAAAGACACAGGGAACAGACTTGGTCTACTGGATTAACTCAGCTTTACCACTTGACTTTGAGGTTCTCCCGATAAAGATTTTGTTTGATTAGAAATTATTCGAGCCTTTTACCTGAGGAGACTATGCTCTAAACCCTCCCCAAACTTGATTGAGATGCAACTGACATATATACTGGGTGTGTAAGGTATATAATAGTTTCATGTATGTGTGTATTATAAAATTAATTACCACGATAAGATTAGTGAACATATGCTTTACCTCACTTTATTAGTTTTTTTTTTTTTCTCCTGGTGGTGAGAACTTTTAAGATCTACTCACTTAACGGCTTTCAGATACACAGTTACAGTTTTACCTGTAGTTGCCATGCTGTGCATCACTTCTAGAACTTATTCCCACTTTGACCTTTGACCACCATCAGCACTGCCCCACACTCCCCAGGAATATGCTTTCCTTAATGAAAGGAGGCTGCAGGAGTGGCAGTTGGTGTTAGCTGGCAGGGTTGGGAAGGCAGGCTTGAACCTGAGCCATCAGGCGAGTCCTTCTTACCGTCTTCTAACAGGCTTTTGAAATGTAAACCTTAGCTTCTGGTCGGAGGACCACCCCAAGAGCGGTCTCTTTCCCAGGACCCGTATTGGTGTATAAAGCACATCTGAGGTGCAGTGACCACGGTGCGCTCCCAGGACTCCACATGCTGGCAGTTCCACCAGCTCAGTGGAGAAAGCGCTGCGGTTTCTCTTGCTGTTGTTACTGCCCGCAGAGCTCCACCCTCCTCTGTGATCCTGGGCCCAGACAAGAGGACGTCTCCCGGAACCACAGTGTTGCTCTGGCTCGGGGCCTGGCCCTGCCCTGCAGACCCTGCGTGGCCCAGCTCCAGCGGGGAGTCCTGCATGCCTGGCCTCTCCCAGGTGCTGGGCTGGCTGGGCAAAGCAGAGGAGAGAGCTTTCACGCCCATCTTTGCTGCTTCCTGGGCTCTAACCTCTTGGCTTGCTTCTTTGTAAAACTTAGGACCTGGGTTATGTGCAACATTGAAACAGCATGGGTTTCTGAAGATGCCCTCAGTAAGGAGGTGAAGTCGGGTGTATCCCTTAACACACAGTGTTCACTGCTGGGTGCTGGATCACGGTTGTGCCTGTCATGCCTACTGCATCAGAATGCCCAGGGCACTAAGTAAGAGGGGCCAAGCAAAAATGATCAGGAAAGTGTAAAACCCCGCACTAATGTTTGCTTTCATGTTGTGGTGAGTCGAGAGAAGACTTGATTTCCAGCGTTCCAGCCTTTCCTGTGCCACGCAGAGATCACTTCTCAGAATTTTCTCTTTACAGCCACGTGGGGGTGCGGGCAACATTGGGGAGCAGAGGGCGCTTGTGTCTGAGAGACCTCAGCACTGCTCTAAATGGAAGACTTCGGGGACTTTCCTGGCTGGCCAGGGCTGAGACTCTGCGCTTCTACTGCGGGGCCATGGGTTTGTAGTCTGGTTGGGGAACTAAGATCCCACAGGCTGCAAGACGCGGCCGGGGCGTGGGGGTGAAGAAAACAAAACGAAAGACTTTGTTTAAATTAGATGATGCAGTGGTGCGAACTTTCTTAGACAAAAGTGATTCTGTGTGTAAATTTAAACATGCTTTGTGATCACCATGTCAGAATTGTTCTCAGAATGCTCTTTGTCCTATGAAGGTATTTTATTAGCTTAAACCAATCCAAATCCATTAATCTTCATGATGATGTCACTATTTAATTGAATTGGTCCATTTGGGGAAAACGTACTGACTCCCATGGATGTATCCCTTGCTTAGGCAATTAGCACCTGTTTTGCAAAGAGAACATCAGAGGGAAGCTTTTCTCAGTGTTAGCCTAACGAGGATAACACGAGTTTATCTGTTCTTGCTGTGAAACGAGTGTCAGTAAAATGAGGCTAGTCAGCATGTCCTTAGCACAGGATATGAAAAGGTCTGTGAGAAATGGTTCTGCAGTCACAGGGCTCTTGCTTGACGTCAGGAGACATGCCTTTAGGCTAGGAATACACAAACCATGAAGAATTCTAGAGTAAGTAGCACTTACTGAAGCGCTGTGCTCACCGAGGCATTGTCTCTGATGATGCCAGAGAACACACACGTTCAAATACTGTAGACTTGAGCTGGGACTTGACAGACCACGAGGAGTCCCCTTATGGAAGAGTGGAAAACAAGCGATGCCATCCCGCAGCCCTTGTGAGGGATGCAAGAAGACTGGCAGCTGGCACTGGCCGGGGCCTGGGAGGGCCCGGCAGGAGGCGGTGCTTATGTAATCTGTTGGAGCTGTATTCATTCATACACACACGTTTCTCTTCACGACAGCTGCTCTAATGTTAAGTTAGAAGTAAGAGATCATGTGCTTATATTATAGCACTGCTTTCCATAGGANATATACTGGGTGTGTAAGGTATATAATAGTTTCATGTATGTGTGTATTATAAAATTAATTACCACGATAAGATTAGTGAACATATGCTTTACCTCACTTTATTAGTTTTTTTTTTTTTCTCCTGGTGGTGAGAACTTTTAAGATCTACTCACTTAACGGCTTTCAGATACACAGTTACAGTTTTACCTGTAGTTGCCATGCTGTGCATCACTTCTAGAACTTATTCCCACTTTGACCTTTGACCACCATCAGCACTGCCCCACACTCCCCAGGAATATGCTTTCCTTAATGAAAGGAGGCTGCAGGAGTGGCAGTTGGTGTTAGCTGGCAGGGTTGGGAAGGCAGGCTTGAACCTGAGCCATCAGGCGAGTCCTTCTTACCGTCTTCTAACAGGCTTTTGAAATGTAAACCTTAGCTTCTGGTCGGAGGACCACCCCAAGAGCGGTCTCTTTCCCAGGACCCGTATTGGTGTATAAAGCACATCTGAGGTGCAGTGACCACGGTGCGCTCCCAGGACTCCACATGCTGGCAGTTCCACCAGCTCAGTGGAGAAAGCGCTGCGGTTTCTCTTGCTGTTGTTACTGCCCGCAGAGCTCCACCCTCCTCTGTGATCCTGGGCCCAGACAAGAGGACGTCTCCCGGAACCACAGTGTTGCTCTGGCTCGGGGCCTGGCCCTGCCCTGCAGACCCTGCGTGGCCCAGCTCCAGCGGGGAGTCCTGCATGCCTGGCCTCTCCCAGGTGCTGGGCTGGCTGGGCAAAGCAGAGGAGAGAGCTTTCACGCCCATCTTTGCTGCTTCCTGGGCTCTAACCTCTTGGCTTGCTTCTTTGTAAAACTTAGGACCTGGGTTATGTGCAACATTGAAACAGCATGGGTTTCTGAAGATGCCCTCAGTAAGGAGGTGAAGTCGGGTGTATCCCTTAACACACAGTGTTCACTTCTGGGTGCTGGATCACGGTTGTGCCTGTCATGCCTACTGCATCAGAATGCCCAGGGCACTAAGTAAGAGGGGCCAAGCAAAAATGATCAGGAAAGTGTAAAACCCCACACTAATGTTTGCTTTCATGTTGTGGTGAGTCGAGAGAAGACTTGATTTCCAGCGTTCCAGCCTTTCCCGTGCCACGCAGAGATCACTTCTCAGAATTTTCTCTTTACAGCCACGTGGGGGTGCGGGCAACATTGGGGAGCAGAGGGCGCTTGTGTCTGAGAGACCTCAGCACTGCTCTAAATGGAAGACTTCGGGGACTTTCCTGGCTGGCCAGGGCTGAGACTCTGCGCTTCTACTGCGGGGCCATGGGTTTGTAGTCTGGTTGGGGAACTAAGATCCCACAGGCTGCAAGACGCGGCCGGGGCGTGGGGGTGAAGAAAACAAAACGAAAGACTTTGTTTAAATTAGATGATGCAGTGGTGCGAACTTTCTTAGACAAAAGTGATTCTGTGTGTAAATTTAAACATGCTTTGTGATCACCATGTCAGAATTGTTCTCAGAATGCTCTTTGTCCTATGAAGGTATTTTATTAGCTTAAACCAATCCAAATCCATTAATCTTCATGATGATGTCACTATTTAATTGAATTGGTCCATTTGGGGAAAACGTACTGACTCCCATGGATGTATCCCTTGCTTAGGCAATTAGCACCTGTTTTGCAAAGAGAACATCAGAGGGAAGCTTTTCTCAGTGTTAGCCTAACGAGGATAACACGAGTTTATCTGTTCTTGCTGTGAAACGAGTGTCAGTAAAATGAGGCTAGTCAGCATGTCCTTAGCACAGGATATGAAAAGGTCTGTGAGAAATGGTTCTGCAGTCACAGGGCTCTTGCTTGACGTCAGGAGACATGCCTTTAGGCTAGGAATACACAAACCATGAAGAATTCTAGAGTAAGTAGCACTTACTGAAGCGCTGTGCTCACCGAGGCATTGTCTCTGATGATGCCAGAGAACACACACGTTCAAATACTGTAGACTTGAGCTGGGACTTGACAGACCACGAGGAGTCCCCTTATGGAAGAGTGGAAAACAAGCGATGCCATCCCGCAGCCCTTGTGAGGGATGCAAGAAGACTGGCAGCTGGCACTGGCCGGGGCCTGGGAGGGCCCGGCAGGAGGCGGTGCTTATGTAATCTGTTGGAGCTGTATTCATTCATACACACACGTTTCTCTTCACGACAGCTGCTCTAATGTTAAGTTAGAAGTAAGAGATCATGTGCTTATATTATAGCACTGCTTTCCATAGGAAGATTTTGCCCCAGGTTATTGTTTTAATTGCATAGGTTTGTGCTGTGAGCCCTCCCCGCCCTGGTTGACCTAGAGCTAAACTGAGAGAAAGTGGGCCTCTCTCTGTTTACAGAGGAGGCGTGTGCCCGTGGAATTTGGACAAGTTACTCCCTCTTCTTTTAAAACAAAAAGCATCTTTCTTTGGTAATTATTGCTCTCTTTCTTCCTACATCTATTAAAGGCAGGTACCATGATCTTTAGCTTGTAAATTAAAAATATTTTAAAGGCCCAGAGTTAATCCTCTTAGTGAAATAGACATTGACACAGAAGGCTTCCCTTTACTACGTGGCTCAGTAGTAAAGAATCGGCTTGCCAATGCAGGAAACACGAGTTCAATCCCCGGCTTCCTCCTGATTTTAGAGGTTAACTTGTAGATGAGTCTATTCCGCCTACTTCTCCTTACAGCTTAGACCATTTCCCAGTGATCGACTTACAAGTTTTAGGTGCCTCATTCATTTTGCCTTGAGAATATTCAGGCTCTGCGGTTTTGAAAATTTCTCTGGTAGTTGAAAGATTGGTATGAGATTACTTTTACAGGATTCCACACAGAAGGTCCCAGAGCATCACTGACATAGCGCTGTTGCATAACTGGCTTGTGTTTAAAAATAACAGTTGGGTGGCATCAGCTCTTGCTGAGGGCTGTGAACCTGCACTCTTTTGGTTGTTTGTACGAACTCTGACCACAGGCTGGCTTCCAGTGTGTCTCGCCAAGTGATCCTTTGTAGGAAGCACCACGCTTGTTGCCATGCCATCTGATTCTGTTAGTTACTGACAGCACAGCAGACGGGCAGCGTTTGGTGTCTGTACAGGGCTGACTTGCCAGCACTGAAGGATTTTCCTAGTTGTTTTTATACTGCTCTGAGGTCTCATTTCCTGAGGTTGAAGATTGTCTGTAACTGCCCTGAACCTGTACACAAGTGTTGTCAGATTGAAGAAAGTCAGTTTCAAAGTCACAGACTCGGTGTTAGGGTCAGGATGTGTTTTCCAGCTGTGCACTTTTGAAATGGATACTCTCCTTATTGCCTGTTTTATCACAGGAAAAACTCTTGCCCTTCCTCTTGCTGGCCGTCTGTACAAGCAGAGATAGGCCGGTAATTGCTCTAGGATCCAGATGAGGAGATGGTGGGATGACTTAATTAGGGAATGTGTGAATGTATCAAAGATTGTGCATAGGAGCTGATATTTATTTGTGAACTGCTGTTACATCTTTGGGGGCATCTATTTTCTATTCACTTAGAGTACCAGCTAGATTTTTATCTATTGTTAGTTCAGCTTCTATTTCCATTTGAATTAGGATATGATAGTCACATGTGTTTTGTTTTAATTAAGTCAGTAAGCAGTTTTTATTCGTAAAACCCACTTTAATAAATGCATATTAAAACAAAATAATTAGTATCATATTAAGAGAAACGTGCAGCTCTGTTTAGAGATGCGCAGACAGACCTTCTCTTCATTTGCTTGCAAATCAAAGACAATTGATTGAACAACTACTATGAACAACTTACTTTTCAAAATTTCACCTTTTAATATTAGGTGAAAAAAATCATGATTTTGCGTTAAGTATAGAGGAAATGGAACGTTAGCAATCTAAGGGCCAGGTCATTTAACCAAGGAAATGCACAGTAAGTTAAATGACTAATAAATAACTTCTTTTGGAATTCTTCCTCTTTATAATTACCCTCCAGGGAAGTCTTCAAATTTAGAAAGGAGAAATAAGAATCTAAATGTTGTGAAATATATTTTGCTTATCTTAATCTTTATTTCACTCAGTTGTGTCTGACTCTTTGCCATCCCATGGACTATACAGTCCATGGAATTCTCCAGACCAGAATACTGGAGTGGGTAGTCTTTCTCTTCTCCAGGCGATCTTCCCAACCCAGGGATGGAACCCAGGTCTTCTGCATTGCAGGTGGATTCTTTACCAGCTGAGCCATCAGGGAAGCAGGAGCTATCAGCTTGTGGTTTTATGTGTAACAGGAAGTTAAGATATAAAAGTGTAGAATTGAAAAGTTAAGAGGCAGAGAGTTAGTTTAGAGGAAAGAATATTAAACTGGCAGTTGATGCATACCAGTATTCTTATTTGTCTCAGCCTTTAACTAGTTATGAAACCTAAAGCAAGTTTTTTATTTTCTCTCTTAGCTTCTTGTATTACCTTTCAGTTTTTAAAATAATTTTTGTTGAAGTATATATTCTTTATTAGTTTTTGTGGTGACTATCTGTAGAAGGTAAATTGAGTCTTTATATTTCAGAAAAAATGTCTTTAGTTCATTTTCACTCTTTCTTGGTATGGATTCTGGGTTAACTGGTTTTTTCTCAAAATTTTGAAAATATGAACTTAGTGCTTTCTAGTATTTATTGTATTTAATAATAGTGTAATAATAGTATAATACATATAATATATATAGTATATAGTAGTATAATAATAGTAATAATAATAATAGTATTTATTACTGTTGGGAAGTCTGCTGCTAGTCTGTCATTCCCTTGTAACTCTTTTTTTTTTTTCCCATTGTTTTTCAATCTATTTTTCAAGACTTTTTTTCCTTGATGTGTTATAACCTCAGTACAGTTCATCTAGGAGGTTTGTTTCTTGGTACTCACTGTGGGCTTTCAGTATCAGGATTCATGTCTTCAATTCTAGAAGATTTTC
The DNA here is from genome assembly GCA_006410735.1 of Raphicerus campestris. Taxonomy (NCBI): domain Eukaryota; kingdom Metazoa; phylum Chordata; class Mammalia; order Artiodactyla; family Bovidae; genus Raphicerus; species Raphicerus campestris. Next base: position 212,080 of record SJYW01041444.1, read on the forward strand.
AGTGTTAGATCTAATACTGCTTACCTCCATTCCTTCCGACTTCGTATCTGAAAATACTGTGAGGTGTGTTTGTCTGCCTGTTGTATTACTTCTCTGTATGTTCAGTTCAGTTGCTCAGTCGTGTCCGACTCTGCCACCCCACGAACCGCAGCATGCCTAGCCTTCCCATCCATCACCAACTCCCGGAGTTTACCCAAACTCATGTCCATTGAGTCAGTGATGCCATCTAACCATCTCATCCTCTGTCGTCCCCTTCTCCTTCCGCCTTCAATCTTTCCCAAAGCAGGGTCTTTTCTAATGAGTCAGCTCTTTGCATCAGGTGGCCAAAATATTGGAGTTTCAGCTTTATCAGTCCTTCCAGTGAACACCCAGGACTGACTTCCTTTCGGATGCACTGGTTGGAGCTCCTTGCAGTACTTCCCCTCTTTTCCTACACTAGGAGCAAACTTCCGTTTACTCATTTCTCTTTGTGCCTGGTGTTGAGTTTCACCCATCTATTGATTTTTTAAATCAAGACCATATATATATATTTTTTTCATTTCTAGGATTTCCAGTGGATTTTTGTTTTCATATCTCTTCTTGGTTCATTATCTGACTGCTTTTGATTCCACAAATTAAGGGTGGTTAATTTTCTTTTGTATCTCTTTGAAGGTTTTGACACATGTATATTAGAGTCCTCTTCAGCTTGCCATGTTTTCATTTTTTCGAGATTATCTTTCTCTGATTGTTGAGTACTTGTCAGTCCTTCTTGAAGTTAATTTCCTTCCTGTGTGGGGCTTTCAGTGTAAAAGCTTGTCTAAGTGGGACTCTGTGCCCCTCTTTCTGCACCCTTTCCCCATGTGTTGGTTTTGCTGTTGTCTCAGCCCCACCCCATGCTCCTCACTTAGAACCAGATCTTGACTGGAGGTTCAGGCCCCTGTGCTTATTGTCATGGAGAATAATGCTCCCTGGGCTAGGTGCTGTCTGCTCTCTCCTGCTGCTCCAGATGTCTGGCTTTATCACAGCTGTCACCCCAGCAGAGGCCTTTTCAGTTTCTTTCCACAGGGAGAGTGTGCTTTGTCCGGCTAGGGTGGTTCAGTGCCATGGCCCTGAACTGCTTAGGTCCACCCTCACGCTGGCCGCTGCCAGCAAGTGGATGCCTTTGAGTGCTGGTTCTGCTCCAGGCTTCTCCCTGTTTCTGAACCAGAGCCCTGTGGCTTCAGCCCCTGTTGCCAGCCCATTGTTGTTCCATATATCTTATTTCTCTTGTTTGTAAACATGACTGACTGACTTCTTCCTCAACTCTCTCTCCCTTCTTTCCTCTATTCCTTTTCAAAAATAATTATATATTGTTCCTATCTTTAAAACCTGAACTTGCAAGTTATCCTGCCCAGAAATTCTGTGTCTTACTTTCTTCCTTTTTACTAAGTAATCTGAAAGGTCCCTTCAAGTTGCAAAAATTCTAACTTCCCCATACACACTAGGCAAGCAGAGAAGTTATCTGTGAAATCAGGGGTTTGGCAAATTCCAATCAACCCAGTCACTTTCCTGTCCTTATGGATCTGGGCCAAAGAAGCTCACGAATTATTGACCTCGAAAGACACAATAAAAAATACTGTGGTCTCTGGAGAAGTGTTTCCGGTCATTATTTTTCACGGCAGACTTTGCTTTTGTAGGAAAAGCAAAGACAAAACCTCTCTAATCCATAGGAGTAATGCCTTGGTTTTTCTTGTTTTAAAGATCACACTGCTGTGGAAATGGAGCTGGCCACTGTCTCCTTGTCTCTCTCACCACATACATCTCCTTTTCTCTGGCATGACTTCAGAGACTTGGCTCCTTCCAGAAGCAGCTTCATAAGAACTGAGAACTCTTTTATTTTCTGTTAAGAAGTAATAGTAGGTTGTTCAGCAGACTATTTCAGCAGTTTCCAGAGGAGACTTGGGAAGGAATGGAGAGGGACTGTTGTCAGTTATAAGGAGATGGAAAGAAGCTTCTGAAGTCTCTTAATGGATGACTCGTAAAGCTGTTTGTGTTTTATGAATAATATTTAATGAAGAACTGCCAAAATTATAGTTAACATTTTTTGAAAAATAAATAACTTACTTAGAGAGCAACCATATGGTATCTCTTTAAAACTGGAGGTGTAGCATCTATTTAAAAAAACAGCCCTACTAAAAGTCCAGACACAAACCAAAACACTCTTCCACTTTAATAGTCTTTATGATTTATGATTAAATTTAAAATTAGATCTTTATTTAAAAATTGTGCTTGTGTGTATATATTAGTCGCTCAGTCGTGTCTCTGACTCTGTGTGGCTGTGTGGACTGTTACATCTACTAAATTTAAAGTTGTATCTGTTAAATTGAAAAATTAGATTTAGGAGTTTTAAACTTTTCAGAAAGCATATTAAATTTGACAAGCAGAAGTTCTGAGGAAATGTAGATGTGATCCCAGCCCTATGGTTCTCTGATCTCTTACTGCTAACCTTCTAAGTAGAAGAATTACAGGTGACTGCAGGAGAAGGCAATGGCACCCCACTCCAGTACTCTTGCCTGGAGAATCCCAGGAGGAGAAGCCTGGTAGGCTGCAGTCCATGGGGTCGCGAAGAGTCGGACACGACTGAGCGACTTCACTTTCACTTTTCACTCTCATGCATTGGAGAAGGAAATGGCAACCCACTCCACTGTTCTTGCCTGGAGAATCCCAGGGACAGGGGAGCCTGGTGGGCTGCCGTCTCTGGGGTCGCACAGAGTTGGACACGACTGAAGTGACTTAGCAGCAGCAGCAGGTTTCAGGAAGCCAGGTGAAGGAGTGAAGCCAGAGAGAAGAGTGGGCTGAGGTTCTGTCATTAATTCAGAAGGACGTAGGTAGAACAGAGGGGAGAGACAGGCTCCTGAGTGGGCCCAGGAGAAGGGGGTGGTGCTGCTGTGAGCAGATGCCCAGGCCACCTTTTGCCGTGACCCCCACCTCCTTGGCAAACAAGGTGCAACCTGAGCACTGGGGCCGCAAAGCTGGTATCAGCAGTGGCGCTTTGGATCAAGAGGAAGCCTGCGCTGCCCATGAACTTCCTTTGATGGAAATTCTGTTGCCTCTTAATTAGTTTGTCTGTAAAAGAAAAAAAGACTATAAAATGATAAGAATTTTTTCTGTGAGACCTTGTGATCATTAATGCTAAAATGATTTAGAGCAAAATTGAGTTGTACTCCTCATTTAACTGCTTGATTTAGTGTAATGATCTCAGCCCTTCTGAACAGCATCTGATATGCCTTTTGTCTTAAGTTTTAAATCATATCAGGAACCCATCCCTAATAGTTTATGATGACATTTGTGAATTGGGGTGATAATGGTTAAAACGCTGTTGGAGAGAGCAGAGTATTGCTTCAGTCCCTGGGTTGGCCAGTCAATTTCTTTCACTTTTGTGAACACAGTTCATTTCTTTCCGTTTTCACCTTGGTCAGCCCAGAGGAGTAGATTCTCACATCACTGTCATAAAAACAACTTCAGGGTGGGTGAGTAGGGCATGACGTGTATATCAGTATTATTTTCATGAAAATATATATATGCACACAGTCTCTTTTTTTAAGTATATAAAAATTACATAGTTGCCCCTTGTGGGACAAGCAGAGAATTAAAATTCAAAGATGTTTTTCTCTGCATTATTTATACAATACTTAGCAGAGTATTTGTTCACTCAGAGTGGTATAAAGAATCTTTATGATGTGACTCTTGGTCTCTGTGTAACCATAATCTTGAAGAAAAATGTGGCATGATATAGTTTTTATCTGTTTTGAAGGTACTTTTTAGAATTTAATTTTATAGTATCAAAGAGCCATTGAAGGAAATATGGTGCCAGATTGTAAGAAGTGTCTCCCTTTGTATCTTATTAGAATCAATTTTAATACATAGAGTTTCATTGAAAGGCCATGATTTTAACCTCAAGATAGCCCTTGTTTTATGCAGCTTTTATTTTGTTATAATGGCTTGTGATGAATGTCACTTTACAAGGGAGGAAACAAGTATTCAGAGGCTCTGAATCAGCCTCTGCCATGGAAGGCCAGGGCAGGAGAGACCTGAGTTCATCTGGGGGCATAACTCTGTTGCATCTTGTGCTGGGATATCTTTACTTGAGACTTTCCACTTGAGACTTCCAGAGTTGGTAGCTGCGTGAGCATGGTTTTAAAAGCCAAGTACAGAACAGATGGTGCTATACTTTGGTTTTGGAAAAATCATTTATGCATGCTTCTGTATGTGTGTCCCAGGTGGCATAGTGGTGAAGAATCCACCTGCTAGTGGAGGAGATGCAAGAGACGTGGGATCAATCCCAGGGTTGGGAAGATCCCCTGGAGGAGGGCATGGAGACCCACTCCAGTATTCTTGCCTGGAGAATCCCATGGACAGAGGTGCTTGGCAGGCTACAGTCCCTGGGGTCACAAGAGTCTGACATGACTGAGTACGCGCACAAGCACACACACACACACACACACACACACTTCTATACGCATAGACTATCTTCAGAAGATACTACGTAAGAATTGGTAACCGTGGTTGCCTCTGGTTGTGGTAAATTGTGCTTGGTAACAGGACTCAGTGGAGCGAGATAATAGCTCTGACCTTTGGGAATTATCATCTAGGCTCAGTTTTCTCTTCTAGAAAATGGGGAATATAGTAGCCATCTGTTAGTTTTAATATCCAGTGTCCATCCTCCCCTCAGGACAGCCCTACGGGGACTCCTGCAAGGATTCCATTGCGATGAGGGTGGTCTTGTGACTTGGAGCTTGGCTTTATGGTTCCCCATCTACAGCGACTGGCCCGGGAATAGACTCATGACCTTGGCACAATTAGGGAAAGGCAGAGAGACTTTTGTTGGTGCATCCAAGGATGAAATTCTTGCTCTTTCTTCCCACTGGTCTTGACTGAAAACAAGGTGTGAGCTTTGGAATAGCAGTCATCCACGTTCTAACCCTAGGAACCAGAGGCAGAGCCAGTGAGGACAGATGCGCGCAGCCTGGAGCCACCACAGCAGCTTGTTCCGCCCCGGCCGGTGATTAGGATCCCCACGTCCTGAGGCCAGTAAATTCACGTTTCAGCTTTGGTTAGTTTCTTCTCATGTATGTGAGAAAACAAGATCCCAGCTGGTGTAGGGGAAGAGCATTTAAACTTCAGGATCACTGGTTGATTAAATGACGTGAGTGCCTGCTAAGTCACCTCATGTCCGACTCTGGAGCTCTGTGAACCAAAGCCAGCCAGGCTGCTCTGTCCGTAGGATTCTTCAGGCAAGAATACTGGAGTGAGTTGATTCTCCAGGGTATCATCCTGATACAGGGATCGAACTTGTGTTTCTCAAGACACATGTCCATAAAGTATGGTGCCTGGCACATGGGCCACTTTTGGAACATCTAGTCACACTTCACTATTAACGTGCTCTGAGGTGGAGTGGAGGCCGCGGGAGAGATTGTAAGAGTGTGTGTAGTTCCCAGGCCTGGCAAAGATACACTCCACTTCTGCTCAAGGCCGAATACTTTGCTAAGATAAAACACAAGTCTCTTTGGTCTATCACAGCTGGGAAACAAACACTAGCTCTGCTTGGGTTTCAGAGTTGGTTTGAATTCCTTATCGTTTTCTAATTAAAAAAACAACACAGTTTCATTCGATGTGTTTCTTAAAGAAAAAAAGAAATGAAAGCTGTGTTGGGTGACTTAAGTGAAAACAACAGTAACTGAACAATAATAGAAACAGTCAAGGACTGATCCGGGCTTCAGAAGACAGCCCCTTGTGACTGCATGAGGACTCTGACTACCAGGCCCTCTAAGGCAGGAAAATCAGAACAAGCAACTACAGGAGTGGAAATGTATTTTTTTAGGTTGTTAACATTGAACCACAGAACCCATTAGATTATATAATAGCAGAAATACCATTGTTGGTTTTCTGACATCTCAACACTGTCCTAAAAGTGCAGTGTTGCATATTTTTAAAAGATTAAATCAAATTAAAAATCAGTTCCTATTTTGAGAATTTGAGTAGAGTGAGATAATTGGAAAGGCCCTGGAGTGCTTCAGTAATGACTAAGAATCATTGTTCTGAATAGCAGAAATGAACCCTGAAATGACAAGCATTTTATACACTCCAGCTAACATGATTTTTTAAATAAAAGTGTTCCTAATGCATATGGAGCTCATGGCCTCTATTTGCAATAATCTTGACCCACCCCCCTGTAGGGCTTTTATGTGATCATCTCATCCCAGACACCACATTTCTAAAGTGCTTTTTTGTTGCCAGCAAGTTTAATATACACAATATATGGTTTTGTTTTTGCCACTTCACTGCTTTCACATTCTGAAAAAGTAGCACACAGCATAGCAAATCTGCTAGAAAACATTAGGCTGAAATATAAAGAATGAGGAAATCCAGCTGGTTGATTATTTAGATTATTTTCATGCAGCGATGATGAAGAAGTTGCTAACACTCAGCATCAGCAGGCACTGCTAATCGCAGACAGGAGCTGATCAGCTTGCCACTGCTCAGAGAGAAAGAACCCGAAGGTTAAAACAGGTCATGAGTAGAGTGAGTCCAGTTCTTCCAGAGTTCTCTCATGGCCAATGTAGAGCCTGTTCATGGTGGTGAGAGGATCACAGGAGCAGGAGGGGTTGATACTCTTACAGTTCTCGCTGTGTGCCAGGCGCATGCCGAGTGCTCTGCACACACTTGCCCCTGAGTCCTCCCAGCAGCCTCCAGGCAGCTGTGTGCAGGATGGTGAGGGCGTCTGCTCTGGGCGCCCCGTTAGCACAGGTGCCGCCCGAGTGCTCGTGCTTCCACCACTTCTTGTCCTGCCTTCCAAGTGGACAGTCCCTCTTTTTTTAAAATAAAAAGTTTATTTGGCTGTATCGGGTGTTCATTGTGTCACGTGGGATCTTTTCATCGTGGTGCTCGGACTCTGCACTCATGGTGTGTAGGCTTAGTTGCTCCGTGGCACGTGGGATCTTAGTTCCGCAATCAGACATTGAACCTGCATGCCCTGCATTACACGGCAGATTCTTAACCAGTGGACCACCAGGGAAGAAGTCCCAGGGACAGTGCCTTTGCTGAGTGACAGGTTGAGAAAGCCAAGGTGAGCTCTGAGGAAACTGTTGATCATCCCCCTGATAGCTTTGCACTTGAGCCAGATTTACATGCTGCACCAGGCTGGACAGTGTGAGAAATTCTTGAAAAATTGCGTGTTAGGTTCTGCTTACCGATATGGAGTTTATCTCCCCATAGTAAAACTGTCTTAATGATATGTGTACTTTTCAAGGAAAGGACATCCAAACCTTGGAGATGGGGATTGAGAAACATACTGGTTCTCTTGAGACTGGGTCTGTTCCATGTGGGCGGTGAGACCAAGGGATCTTACTCAAGGAAAACAGTCTGTGCAGTTGTTCAGAGAAGGGCGTGAGACAGGCTTATTCTCCTTTATTTTGTAAGATACTTCAAACCAGGAAACTGTGAGCCTCTGGGGCGATACATCCTGCTCTGCGGGACTCTTGGTTGCCCAGACTGTTCTGGACTTGCTTTCATAGTATCATTGAGGTGAGGTGAGGTGAAGTCCCTCAGTCGTGTCCGACTCTTTGCGACCCTGTGGACTGTAACCTACTAGGCTTCTCCGTCCATGAGATTCTCCAGGCAAGAATACTGGAGTGGATTGCCATTTCCTTCTCCAGGGGATCTTCCTAACCCAGGTATTGAACCCGGGTCTCCCGCATTGGAGGCAGACGCTTTAACCTCTGAGCCACCGAGGAAGCCGTCATAGTATCATTAGGGTACTGTTAATAGCATAACAATGCAGAGGCCTGCTTAGATGCAAACTCTGATTAGAAGCAGATAGCAGACATTTCCCAGGAGTGAATTGGCAGTGTGGATGTATTGCAAATATGAGTGGTATTTTGTGGTTTACATTGATTTTCCAAAAATGGAAAGAAATGGGCAAAGAATTATGAAATTCAGAGAAGATACTACCTTGTTAGTCTCCTAGGATCTGCTCTCCAATTTTGGATTCAGTCATGGGAGCTCTGCCGCATAGGAGAGGAAAGCTGACATACAGGCCGAGGAGGCGGCCAGGAGCCGCCCTCCAGCTGCCACTGCTTTAGACAACAGGGTTTATCCCTTCAGTGCTCCACATCCCTCCACGTATTCCTGGTTTCACTCTCAGTTACTCAGATGTGGTCAAAATTGTTGACAGGAACATTGCCCTTTCCAACAGTACTAATAAGAACATAGGAGACATCTTACTGTCCCAGCTGTCATTATTATACAAGAATTCCAGGTCTCAGCTCTAAAGCAGGGAATTTATTCATGAGTGTTACCTCCTAGGACTCAGTATTTTTGTTTTAAAATAGATCTGAAATGTAGCATTTTCACAGAGTTGCTTATTAAGGATACTTGCTGATGTGTTTATAGAGTTTATCCCGGTGTTATTTCTATCCTTAAAGTTGTCACCTAAACCAAATGTTAAAGAGGTCAGGTCATAATTTAAGCAATTAAATGGAAGTTGTTGGCAATTTGGTATGTGTTCCTTTTTCCTCCACTCATCAGACATTTGTTGAATACTTGGCATGTGTCAGTGTTTGGACTGTAAAATGAGTATTGTAAATACCCATACACATTGGAATGTAAAATGTGGTCATCCCCTTAGTGACAAAGTGGTTTGGTGAGGGCACAGGCCCACAGTTCCAAGATAATGGGCTGACTGAAAGAAGATGAGGGGCCTGGAGAAGGGAGGGTGGGAGGAGAAAAGGACACAGCCCCTCACCAGCGATGAAGAGGCCCTGACTGTAGCATGAAACCCAGGATGCTCAGTTTCCGTCCTTTCCTGATAAGAAGTAGACTAGCATACACTGTGCAGTTGTGTCATGAACAAAACCCCATGCTATATCTAAGAGTCCAGAGTAATGGGGCAAAGAATGTGATGGGATGTAATTAAAATTTGAAATGTCTGTTAGGGACAGAGAAGAGAGAGATCACTGTGGCCTGGTGGACATGGGAGGCGGGGCCTGTCCTGAAGATGTGCGGCCGTGGCTGTGTGTGCTGGCTGGGGCTGTAGTTCGAGGTGAGGCAGGAACAAAGCACAGAGGCCACAATCAGCTGGGTTCCTGGGACGTGAGGACCACAGCTGGAAGGACAGCTCCCTTCCCAAGCCCTTCTCAGCTCCCTGTCACCAGCTGTTTCAGTTGTCTTCACTGCTGTGTAACAAATCACCCCAAAACTCAGTGGCTCAAAGCAGTAGTAATCATGGATTATCTCTCTCAGTTTCTGCGAATCCAGTACTCAGAGCAGCCCCTTCAGGCAGTTTTGCCTCAGGGTCTAACATGAGGTCACAGTCCAGAGGTGAGGGGCTTGGGTTGCGGTCATCAGGAAAGCCTTTTACAGCCACCCTACCTCCAATCTGTTCGTGGTCTCTTCAGCCAAACTCCCCATGTGGAAAGGCACTCCGTCCAGGAGGAAGGGAAGTCTCAGTGGAGGCTGGGTCACTGCTGCTAACTGAGCCTTGACAGTCATGGGATCAGCTCTGCTGTCACGGACGCCCCCCACCCCNGAAACATTAGGCTGAAATATATGAGGAAATCCAGCTGGTTGATTATTTAGATTATTTTCATGCAGCGATGATGAAGAAGTTGCTAGCACTCAGCATCAGCAGGCACTGCTAATCGCGGACAGGAGCTGATCAGCTTGCCACTGCTCAGAGAGAAAGAACCCGAAGGTTAAAACAGGTCATGAGTAGAGTGAGTCCAGTTCTTCCAGAGTTCTCTCATGGCCAATGTAGAGCCTGTTCGTGGTGGTGAGAGGATCACAGGAGCAGGAGGGGTTGATACTCTTACAGTTCTCGCTGTGTGCCAGGCGCATGCCGAGTGCTCTGCACACACTTGCCCCTGAGTCCTCCCAGCAGCCTCCAGGCAGCTGTGTGCAGGATGGTGAGGGCGTCTACTCTGGGCGCCCCGTTAGCACAGGTGCCGCCCGAGTGCTTGTGCTTCCACCACTTCCTGTCCTGCCTTCCAAGTGGACAGTCCCTCTTTTTTTAAAATAAAAAGTTTATTTGGCTGTATCGGGTGTTCATTGTGTCACGTGGGATCTTTTCATCGTGGTGCTCGGACTCTGCACTCATGGCGTGTAGGCTTAGTTGCTCCGTGGCACGTGGGATCTTAGTTCCGCAATCAGACATTGAACCTGCATGCCCTGCATTACACGGCAGATTCTTAACCAGTGGACCACCAGGGAAGAAGTCCCAGGGACAGTGCCTTTGCTGAGTGACAGGTTGAGAAAGCCAAGGTGAGCTCTGAGGAAACTGTTGATCATCCCCCTGATAGCTTTGCACTTGAGCCAGATTTACATGCTGCACCAGGCTGGACAGTGTGAGAAATTCTTGAAAAATTGCGTGTTAGGTTCTGCTTACCGATATGGAGTTCATCTCCCCATAGTAAAACTGTCTTAATGATATGTGTACTTTTCAAGGAAAGGACATCCAAACCTTGGAGATGGGGATTGAGAAACATACTGGTTCTCTTGAGACTGGGTCTGTTCCATGTGGGCGGTGAGACCAAGGGATCTTACTCAAGGAAAACAGTCTGTGCAGTTGTTCAGAGAAGGGCGTGAGACAGGCTTATTCTCCTTTATTTTGTAAGATACTTCAAACCAGGAAACTGTGAGCCTCTGGGGCGATACATCCTGCTCTGCGGGACTCTTGGTTGCCCAGACTGTTCTGGACTTGCTTTCATAGTATCATTGAGGTGAGGTGAGGTGAAGTCCCTCAGTCGTGTCTGACTCTTTGCGACCCTGTGGACTGTAACCTACTAGGCTTCTCCGTCCATGAGATTCTCCAGGCAAGAATACTGGAGTGGATTGCCATTTCCTTCTCCAGGGGATCTTCCTAACCCAGGTATTGAACCCGGGTCTCCCGCATTGGAGGCAGACGCTTTAACCTCTGAGCCACCGAGGAAGCCGTCATAGTATCATTAGGGTACTGTTAATAGCATAACAATGCAGAGGCCTGCTTAGATGCAAACTCTGATTAGAAGCAGATAGCAGACATTTCCCAGGAGTGAATTGGCAGTGTGGATGTATTGCAAATATGAGTGGTATTTTGTGGTTTACATTGATTTTCCAAAAATGGAAAGAAATGGGCAAAGAATTATGAAATTCAGAGAAGATACTACCTTGTTAGTCTCCTAGGATCTGCTCTCCAATTTTGGATTCAGTCATGGGAGCTCTGCCGCATAGGAGAGGAAAGCTGACATACAGGCCGAGGAGGCGGCCAGGAGCCGCCCTCCAGCTGCCACTGCTTTAGACAACAGGGTTTATCCCTTCAGTGCTCCACATCCCTCCACGTATTCCTGGTTTCACTCTCAGTTACTCAGATGTGGTCAAAATTGTTGACAGGAACATTGCCCTTTCCAACAGTACTAATAAGAACATAGGAGACATCTTACTATCCCAGCTGTCATTATTATACAAGAATTCCAGGTCTCAGCTCTAAAGCAGGGAATTTATTCATGAGTGTTACCTCCTAGGACTCAGTATTTTTGTTTTAAAATAGATCTGAAATGTAGCATTTTCACAGAGTTGCTTATTAAGGATACTTGCTGATGTGTTTATAGAGTTTATCCCGGTGTTATTTCTATCCTTAAAGTTGTCACCTAAACCAAATGTTAAAGAGGTCAGGTCATAATTTAAGCAATTAAATGGAAGTTGTTGGCAATTTGGTATGTGTTCCTTTTTCCTCCACTCATCAGACATTTGTTGAATACTTGGTATGTGTCAGTGTTTGGACTGTAAAATGAGTATTGTAAATACCCATACACATTGGAATGTAAAATGTGGTCATCCCCTTAGTGACAAAGTGGTTTGGTGAGGGCACAGGCCCACAGTTCCAAGATAATGGGCTGACTGAAAGAAGATGAGGGGCCTGGAGAAGGGAGGGTAGGAGGAGAAAAGGACACAGCCCCTCACCAGCGATGAAGAGGCCCTGACTGTAGCATGAAACCCAGGATGCTCAGTTTCCGTCCTTTCCTGATAAGAAGTAGACTAGCATACACTGTGCAGTTGTGTCATGAACAAAACCCCATGCTATATCTAAGAGTCCAGAGTAATAGGGCAAAGAATGTGATGGGATGTAATTAAAATTTGAAATGTCTGTTAGGGACAGAGAAGAGAGATCACTGTGGCCTGGTGGACATGGGAGGCGGGCCCTGTCCTGAAGATGTGCGGCCGTGGCTGTGTGTGCTGGCTGGGGCTGTAGTTCGAGGTGAGGCAGGAACAAAGCACAGAGGCCACAATCAGCTGGGTTCCTGGGACGTGAGGACCACAGCTGGAAGGACAGCTCCCTTCCCAAGCCCTTCTCAGCTCCCTGTCACCAGCTGTTTCAGTTGTCTTCACTGCTGTGTAACAAATCACCCCAAAACTCAGTGGCTCAAAGCAGTAGTAATCATGGATTATCTCTCTCAGTTTCTGCGAATCCAGTACTCAGAGCAGCCCCTTCAGGCAGTTTTGCCTCAGGGTCTAACATGAGGTCACAGTCCAGAGGTGAGGGGCTTGGGTTGCGGTCATCAGGAAAGCCTTTTACAGCCACCCTACCTCCAATCTGTTCGTGGTCTCTTCAGCCAAACTCCCCATGTGGAAAGGCACTCCGTCCAGGAGGAAGGGAAGTCTCAGTGGAGGCTGGGTCACTGCTGCTAACTGAGCCTTGACAGTCATGGGATCAGCTCTGCTGTCACGGACGCCCCCCACCCCCACCCCCGCGCCCTGATTTAAGAGGCAGGAACTTGGATCCTACATCTCAAAGGGGGCATTTTAGTGTCTGTGTAAGGAGAACATGTGGAACGCAGTATGTTAGTGTGCCCATCTTTGGGGAAATACAGCCTCTCACAATGACTGGAGCCTGTTTACTGTCTCGAGTTGTCTTGTGGGATGTCAGTGAGACCTAAGCAGGAGTTGGCTGGCAGCCCTGGGAAAACCTTTGTTTTCATATATCGATACTTTGTTTCCATATATCAGGAGCAGATACTGCTCTTACTGCATCATGCTTACCCTGCTGGACATGGCTGTTATGCCAGGGGCTGCGGCAGCCATCTTGAGGCCATGAGGGAAGAGCCAGGGCGGTCAGAGGGATTGGTTCTGGCACCATCATTTTGGGCTGCTGTAACAAAGTACCCTAGAGTGAGTGGCTTATCAACAACAGAAACTTGCCACAGTTCTAGAGGCTGGAGGTGTGATATCCCTGTGCCAGCATGGTTGGGTTCTGGTCACCATTCTCTTCCAGGTTTAGACTGCCAGCTTCTCATTGTAACCTCACATTTTGGAAAGTGGGTAAGATTCTTTGGGGTGAGATTTTGGGATCATTTTTATAAGGGCATGAATCCCATTCGTGATATTCTACTCTCATGGCCTAATCACCTCTGAAAGTCCCCATCTTCTAATACTGTCTCTCTTGGGGTTAGAATTCCAACATAAGCTTTTTGGAGAAACACATTCAGTTCATAGTAGGAATTTTAGACAGTCATGGACCAGTAACAGCACCTGTTTGCCTTCAGGCTTCTGTTAAATGGGAGAGAAAAACTATATGTCTGAGACTGTTTCTGAAGTTTCTATTGCTTCTACCTAAATGCCCTTCTAATGAGATAGTACGTGATATTGTATAATATGGGATTGGAGAGGTAGTAAGGTTTTTTTTCAAATTACATCTGCATGAGAGTAGTTGACATTTTAATAGGCAATGGGAAGCCATTTGAGCTTCTTGTGCAGAGTTTGAAATCCATCCATACATGATGAAGTATGTATCGGTGTCTACTACAGGCCCAGCAGTGTCTTAGGCACCATGGGAGATTAAAAAAGCACAAAATAACATCACTGTTGCTAAGTAACGTACAATTCACTTGAAAAGAGAAAAAGCAAGTGGGTAATACTGATACACATATATGTATATGACTTTTAATGGGCCAGGTATTATGCTAAGGATATAATATGACTTCTTGAATTTAAACTCAGAAATATTATATGAGGAAGGTACTCTGATCTCCTTTCTCAAGTAGATGAGGAAAAGATGCTTAGAAAGGCTGAGTAACTTGCCTACGTTCAATTGTAAGGTTTTCTCTTGTTTTAAATGTGAAAGGCGTTTGCCCTGGAAGTACAGAGTTCTCAGATCGTCACTTGGTGTTCCTCTAGCCTCTGTTCTGAGCCTCTGCACTTGTGCCAGATGCTGTGCTGCGTGCCGAGAACACGGAGGTGAACACGATGGGACCTGTGCCTTTGACGAGCCAAATGGAACAGGAGGCTGACTTGCACGGAACCACATTTGCGAATGGGACGCACCTCTATCAAGGGCCACCTGTGAACTAGGACATTTCACTCTGTTCTTTTCTAATGCATCAAATTAAGTTCTGTAATGGCTGTTTATTGTGGCATAACAAGCCATTTCAAAACTCAGTATGGAAAACAACAGCTGTTTGTTTAGGTCAGGATTCTATGGGTAAGCAGTTGGCTGGGCTGAGGAAGGTAGTTCTTCTGGGCTGGACCGGACTCGTCAGACTAGTCATGTATCTGCGGTCAGCCTCCAGTTAGCTAGGCAGCTCTGTTCTGAAGACTGGCAGGCTATCCATTGGAATGACCAGGGCAACCAGGCCAGATGTCCTCCTTCATCCAGCGGGCATCCAGACTAGCCTGGGCTTTCTTTCATGGCGGCTGGGCAGGATTCCAACAGAAAGCAGGGTATGCAGCTCTGGAGGCCTAAGCCTGGGGCTGGCACATCCTCTCTTCTGCAGTTTTCTGCTGGCCAGAGTCACAGAGCAAGCCCAGATTCAGCGAGTGGGGACATAGGCTCTTCCTCATGCCCTCCGGTAGTGGAAGCATGGAGTCCTAACCACTGGACCACCAGGAAAGCCCTTAACTGGAAATTTGGACCTGGAGAAGTCAGGGCTCAAGAGAGAGCTTTTGAAATCATCGTCCCAGGGTAATACGAGGAACCATGAGAATGATTTTGCTCTGAGAGGGAGGAGCAGAAATCTGAATGCTGTCTGAGAGGTAGGCGGCCTTACGAGGACCAGGGTACATCAGGGAGACAGTGAGGGCTGCGAGAGTTTTCTAGGAGGGAGACCAAGCTGGTGGCATGTGCGGTGATGGTGAGAGTGGATTCTGGTAGAGGTGACAGGATCTACCAGTGAATCACATTTGAGGTGAGATAAAAGAGAAGACTCAAAGCTTTCTGGCGGATCTGAAGGGTAGAGTTACATTTACTGGGATGGTAAAGAAAAAGTACCACATTTGGGGCAAGAATCTAAGACTTCTGCTTTGGACTTCAGCTTGAAGTGCCTTGGACGTCAGTCTTGGTGAAATCAGGTGGCAGGGAGGTGGGTCTAGCAGTGACTGCTGAGTCTGGTTGGTAGGATGGGGGCAGATTTTGGTAAAGTTTATGAGCTCTTTCCTTAGGTTCTAAATGGCAGTAGTACTGTTTCTTTAAAATAACTTACCTCAGATATTCTGAACACAATTATTTTTCTAGCATAAAATGCAAATTCTTCATTCCCTGAATGTAGTACACATAATGACAAAGTAATTTAATTATGAAAATGTGACTTTTAGTATCAGAACTACATGCTTGTTTCATACTTTTGAATCTTTTTCTTAGTTGGCAGCGGTTGATCCCTTGTCAGGCTATGCATTTAATTAACACGTCATTAAGCTGATTGTCTTAGATGGGTGAGATGGCATTGTCAGCCCAACTAGGATGAAAAGTTGACTCTGTAGCCATCTAGCTTCTGACCTGAACCTGCCCTTGTTGGCTGTGGCTGAAGAACTCTGTTCAGCCAGATGTTATGGACCTTGTTGCTTTGGAACATAGTCAAGGGCTCACTTTATACATGTTTGGAGAGCATGTAACATGAAGAGTCTGCAAAATTAAATGATCTGCTTGGAATATTTTCCAGCGGTAGCTTTAACAACTCTGAAATTAATTCCAGATTCTCCCTCTCAGCGCCCAGCCCCAAAGTTAGGCTTTTAACTGAGTTAAAAGTTGGTTGACTGTTAACTCTTACAGTAAACAAACGGGTGCTTTCATCTGAAAAGTCATTGCCCTCGCCTTTCCCAGGTAGCACCAGTGGTAAAGAGCCTGCCTGCCAGTGCAGGACACATAAGAGACGCAGGTTCAATCCCTGGATTGGAAAGATCTGGAGGATCTTTCTGGATCTTTTCTCCAGGATCCTCCAGGAAAGATCCCCCAGGGTCTTTTCTGGAGGAGGGCATGGCAACCCACTCCAGTATTCTTGCCTGGAGAATCCCATGGACAGAGGAACCTGGCAGGCTAGAGTCCATGGGGTCACACAGAGTCTGACACGCCTGAATGACTGAGCAGCAGCACCAGCAGCACCCGTTGTAATTCATGCGCTGCACACAGCATTTGGTCAGTACATGAAGTTCCTCATTCAATGTTAATTCATGTATGGTACGTATCATTTGCTCGGTATATACAGTTTCTCATTCAATGTTAATTCATACATTGTACATAGCATTTGCTTGGTATATAAAGTTCTTCATTCAATATTAATTTTTTCCCCTTCTGCTCTACAATAATCTTGTCAACAAATATGTTACCATATAGCTAAGTTTATGAGGATTAAGGAAAAGCTCACAGATACTTGTATAATATCTTGATTATAAAGGTTGCAGTTGACTAGCTGAAATAGTCACCCCAAACATTATTTTATTTAATCCTAGCCACAGTTGTCAGAGCACCACCCCTATTAATTTTAAGTTTTACTGCAAATATGGTAAGGTTGGTTTCCTAATTAGAATAATAAATTTGGAATTTCAGTGCTCAGACCTTGATGAAACAGTAAATTCTCAAAAATTAACAAAGCAAAACATTGAGGATGTGCAGTCTCTCATGGTGACAAAGTGAAATTTACTGATAGCTTTGTATGCCAGCAGCGAGAGAGAGAGAGAGAGAGAGAGAGAGA
>SJYW01041444.1:229480-275549 GCA_006410735.1 Raphicerus campestris
CCACCCCCGCGCCCTGATTTAAGAGGCAGGAACTTGGATCCTACATCTCAAAGGGGGCATTTTAGTGTCTGTGTAAGGAGAACATGTGGAACGCAGTATGTTAGTGTGCCCATCTTTGGGGAAATACAGCCTCTCACAATGACTGGAGCCTGTTTACTGTCTCGGGTTGTCTTGTGGGATGTCAGTGAGACCTAAGCAGGAGTTGGCTGGCAGCCCTGGGAAAACCTTTGTTTTCATATATCGATACTTTGTTTCCATATATCAGGAGCAGATACTGCTCTTACTGCATCATGCTTACCCTGCTGGACATGGCTGTTATGCCAGGGGCTGCGGCAGCCATCTTGAGGCCATGAGGGAAGAGCCAAGGCGGTCAGAGGGATTGGTTCTGGCACCATCATTTTGGGCTGCTGTAACAAAGTACCCTAGAGTGAGTGGCTTATCAACAACAGAAACTTGCCACAGTTCTAGAGGCTGGAGGTGTGATATCCCTGTGCCAGCATGGTTGGGTTCTGGTCACCATTCTCTTCCAGGTTTAGACTGCCAGCTTCTCATTGTAACCTCACATTTTGGAAAGTGGGTAAGATTCTTTGGGGTGAGATTTTGGGATCATTTTTATAAGGGCATGAATCCCATTCGTGATATTCTACTCTCATGGCCTAATCACCTCTGAAAGTCCCCATCTTCTAATACTGTCTCTCTTGGGGTTAGAATTCCAACATAAGCTTTTTGGAGAAACACATTCAGTTCATAGTAGGAATTTTAGACAGTCATGGACCAGTAACAGCACCTGTTTGCCTTCAGGCTTCTGTTAAATGGGAGAGAAAAACTATATGTCTGAGACTGTTTCTGAAGTTTCTATTGCTTCTACCTAAATGCCCTTCTAATGAGATAGTACGTGATATTGTATAATATGGGATTGGAGAGGTAGTAAGGTTTTTTTTCAAATTACATCTGCATGAGAGTAGTTGACATTTTAATAGGCAATGGGAAGCCATTTGAGCTTCTTGTGCAGAGTTTGAAATCCATCCATACATGATGAAGTATGTATCGGTGTCTACTACAGGCCCAGCAGTGTCTTAGGCACCATGGGAGATTAAAAAAGCACAAAATAACATCACTGTTGCTAAGTAACGTACAATTCACTTGAAAAGAGAAAAAGCAAGTGGGTAATACTGATACACATATATGTATATGACTTTTAATGGGCCAGGTATTATGCTAAGGATATAATATGACTTCTTGAATTTAAACTCAGAAATATTATATGAGGAAGGTACTCTGATCTCCTTTCTCAAGTAGATGAGGAAAAGATGCTTAGAAAGGCTGAGTAACTTGCCTACGTTCAATTGTAAGGTTTTCTCTTGTTTTAAATGTGAAAGGCGTTTGCCCTGGAAGTACAGAGTTCTCAGATCGTCACTTGGTGTTCCTCTAGCCTCTGTTCTGAGCCTCTGCACTTGTGCCAGATGCTGTGCTGCGTGCCGAGAACACGGAGGTGAACACGATGGGACCTGTGCCTTTGACGAGCCAAATGGAACAGGAGGCTGACTTGCACGGAACCACATTTGCGAATGGGACGCACCTCTATCAAGGGCCTCCTGTGAACTAGGACATTTCACTCTGTTCTTTTCTAATGCATCAAATTAAGTTCTGTAATGGCTGTTTATTGTGGCATAACAAGCCATTTCAAAACTCAGTATGGAAAACAACAGCTGTTTGTTTAGGTCAGGATTCTATGGGTAAGCAGTTGGCTGGGCTGAGGAAGGTAGTTCTTCTGGGCTGGACCGGACTCGTCAGACTAGTCATGTATCTGCGGTCAGCCTCCAGTTAGCTAGGCAGCTCTGTTCTGAAGACTGGCAGGCTGTCCATTGGAATGACCAGGGCAACCAGGCCAGATGTCCTCCTTCATCCAGCGGGCATCCAGACTAGCCTGGGCTTTCTTTCATGGCGGCTGGGCAGGATTCCAACAGAAAGCAGGGTATGCAGCTCTGGAGGCCTAAGCCTGGGGCTGGCACATCCTCTCTTCTGCAGTTTTCTGCTGGCCAGAGTCACAGAGCAAGCCCAGATTCAGCGAGTGGGGACATAGGCTCTTCCTCATGCCCTCCAGTAGTGGAAGCATGGAGTCCTAACCACTGGACCACCAGGAAAGCCCTTAACTGGAAATTTGGACCTGGAGAAGTCAGGGCTCAAGAGAGAGCTTTTGAAATCATCGTCCCAGGGTAATACGAGGAACCATGAGAATGATTTTGCTCTGAGAGGGAGGAGCAGAAATCTGAATGCTGTCTGAGAGGTAGGCGGCCTTACGAGGACCAGGGTACATCAGGGAGACAGTGAGGGCTGCGAGAGTTTTCTAGGAGGGAGACCAAGCTGGTGGCATGTGCGGTGATGGTGAGAGTGGATTCTGGTAGAGGTGACAGGATCTACCAGTGAATCACATTTGAGGTGAGATAAAAGAGAAGACTCAAAGCTTTCTGGTGGATCTGAAGGGTAGAGTTACATTTACTGGGATGGTAAAGAAAAAGTACCACATTTGGGGCAAGAATCTAAGACTTCTGCTTTGGACTTCAGCTTGAAGTGCCTTGGACGTCAGTCTTGGTGAAATCAGGTGGCAGGGAGGTGGGTCTAGCAGTGACTGCTGAGTCTGGTTGGTAGGATGGGGGCAGATTTTGGTAAAGTTTATGAGCTCTTTCCTTAGGTTCTAAATGGCAGTAGTACTGTTTCTTTAAAATAACTTACCTCAGATATTCTGAACACAATTATTTTTCTAGCATAAAATGCAAATTCTTCATTCCCTGAATGTAGTACACATAATGACAAAGTAATTTAATTATGAAAATGTGACTTTTAGTATCAGAACTACATGCTTGTTTCACACTTTTGAATCTTTTTCTTAGTTGGCAGCGGTTGATCCCTTGTTAGGCTATGCATTTTAGTGTTAACACATCATTAAGCTGGTTGTCTTAGATGGGTGAGATGGCATTGTCACCCCGACTAGGATGAAAAGTTGACTCTGTAGCCATCTAGCTTCTGACCTGAACCTGCCCTTGTTGGCTGTGGCTGAAGAACTCTGTTCAGCCAGATGTTATGGACCTTGTTGCTTTGGAACATAGTCAAGGGCTCACTTTATACATGTTTGGAGAGCATGTAACATGAAGAGTCTGCAAAATTAAATGATCTGCTTGGAATATTTTCCAGCGGTAGCTTTAACAACTCTGAAATTAATTCCAGATTCTCCCTCTCAGCGCCCAGCCCCAAAGTTAGGCTTTTAACTGAGTTAAAAGTTGGTTGACTGTTAACTCTTACAGTAAACAAACGGGTGCTTTCATCTGAAAAGTCATTGCCCTTGCCTTTCCCAGGTAGCACCAGTGGTAAATAGCCTGCCTGCCAGTGCAGGACACATAAGAGACGCAGGTTCAATCCTGGATTGGAAAGATCTAGAGGATCTTTCTGGATCTTTTCTCCAGGATCCTCCAGGAAAGATCCCCCAGGGTCTTTTCTGGAGGAAGGCATGGCAACCCACTCCAGTATTCTTGCCTGGAGAATCCCATGGACAGAGGAACCTGGCAGGCTAGAGTCCATGGGGTCACACAGAGTCTGACACGCCTGAATGACTGAGCAGCAGCACCAGCAGCACCCGTTGTAATTCATGCGCTGCACACAGCATTTGGTCAGTACATGAAGTTCCTCATTCAATGTTAATTCATGTATGGTACGTATCATTTGCTCGGTATATACAGTTTCTCATTCAATGTTAATTCATACATTGTACATAGCATTTGCTTGGTATATAAAGTTCTTCATTCAATATTAATTTTTTCCCCTTCTGCTCTACAATAATCTTGTCAACAAATACGTTACCATATAGCTAAGTTTATGAGGATTAAGGAAAAGCTCACAGATACTTGTATAATATCTTGATTATAAAGGTTGCAGTTGACTAGCTGAAATAGTCACCCCAAACATTATTTTATTTAATCCTAGCCACAGTTGTCAGAGCACCACCCCTATTAATTTTAAGTTTTACTGCAAATATGGTAAGGTTGGTTTCCTAATTAGAATAATAAATTTGGAATTTCAGTGCTCAGACCTTGATGAAACAGTAAATTCTCAAAAATTAACAAAGCAAAACATTGAGGATGTGCAGTCTCTCATGGTGACAAAGTGAAATTTACTGATAGCTTTGTATGCCAGCAGCGAGAGAGAGAGAGAGAGAGAGAGAGAGAGAGAGAGAGAGAATGACAGTTGTACAAAGTGTTCATAGGTGCTAATAAAGACAGTGGAGTAAACTATCTTTTCACTGATTTAATGGATATAAATTAAAAAAAAAAACAAATGTATTACAGATGTAACTTGTTTCATGGATAAGAAGGAACACTTAATCCCTTCACTACAGTTTAGTGGAGCTACAAAGTTCAGATGGAAAGATAGTGCTAAGTCGTGTCCGACTCTTGTGATCCTATGAATTGTAGCCCACCAGGCTCCTCTGTCCATGGGATTCTCCAGGCAAGAAGACTGGAGTGGGATGCCATTTCCTTCTCCAGGGGATCTTCCCAACCCAGGAATTGAACCCAGGTCTCCCGCATTGCAGACAGATGCTTCACCGACTGAACTACACAGGAAACCCCAAAGTTCAGATAGGGCATTCTTTATTCAGAAGGCAGTGTCTTAGTGCACAGACAGAAGACAGATGCTATGGATTAGAAATCTGATTTAACCATCCATTAGCTGAATGATCTTGGGCAAATTCCTAAAACTCTCTGTTTCCAACACCTTTATTTGCAGAATGGGGACCGTAATCATTCCTGTCTCACAGGGCTGTTAAGGGGATTGAATGAGTTAAAGCCTGGAATGTGCTTAGAATTGTAACTAGCACACAGTGGTAGCTGTTTTTAAAACCTGGAAAATTGAGAAACAATGAATTTATCCTCTATTTCTCCCATCTCAAAGTGATTATAGAAATGAACAAATTTGGAGAAAGTCATCAAGACAGGAAAATGTTGTAAAAGCCGAGGACAACGTCAGGACGAAACCACACATGGTGCAGTTGGAGAGCTGGTCGAGTTCGCCAGGGCTACAGCAGAGAGGGGTGGTGCTGCCCTATAATAAAGGTGGAGCTGTTTGTGTAATTCTCTCAGTTAAAGTTCTTAATGCAGGTTCATTGTATTGCACCAAAGCTCAAATCAAAATTTGAAGATCATCTGTCATCTGAAACATCAGAATTGCTCTCTGCCTTATGTATTATATCACTGTCTGCCAGTCACACATGCATCTTTTTTTTCCTTCTCATGTGTATCTTAATGTTTAAAGATGTTCTCCAAGACGGCATGCAGTGGTTGATGTCCTCGTTTGGAGGGATTGAGACTGGCAGGTGGTTGGTTAACTCAAAGGAGAGAGAGAAGTTGGATAAACTAAGGAGTCGATTAAAAAATGATGCATTTTACTTTAAACATTTTCAGTTCAGTTCAGTCGCTCAATCGTGTCCGACTCTTTGCAATCCCATGGGCCACAGCACGCCAGACTTCCCTGTCCACCAACTCCCGGAGCTTATTCAAACTCATGTCCATCGAATTGGTGATGCCATCTAACCATCTCATCCTCTGTCGTCCCCTTCTCCTCCTGCCTTCAATCTTTCCCAGCATCAGGGTCTTTTCCAGTGAGTCAGTTCTTCACATCAGGTGGCCAAGTATTGGAGCTTCAGCTTCAGCATCAGTCCTTCCAATGAATATTCAGGACTGATTTCCTTTAGGATTGACTGGCTGGATCTCCTTTCAGTCCAAGGAACTCTCAAGATTCTTTTCCAACACCGCTTCATCTTCAGCATCAGTCCTTCCAATGAATATTCAGGACTGATTTCCTTTAGGATTGACTGGCTGCATCTCCTTTCAGTCCAAGGAACTCTCAAGACTCTTCTCCAACACCATAGTTCAAAAGCATCAATTCTTCGGCGCTCAGCTTTCTTTATGGTCCAACTCTCACATCCATACATGACTGCTGGAAAAACCATAGCTTTGACTAGGTGGACCTTTGTTGGCAAAGTAATGTCTCTACTTTTTGATACATTTTCTAGGTTTGTCATAGCTTTTCTTCCAAGGAGCAAGCGTCTTTTAATTTCATGGCTATGGTCAACATCTGTAGTGATTTTGGAGCCCCCCAAAATAAATTCTGTCACTGTTTCCATTGTTTCCCCATCTGTTTGCATGAAGTGATAGGACCGGATGCCATGATCTTAGTTTTCTGAATGTTGAGTTTCCAGCCAGCTTTTTCACTCTCTACTTTCACTCTCATCAAGAGGCTGTTTAGTTCCTCTTTGCTTTCTGCCATAGGGTGGTGTCATCTGCATATCTGAGGTTATTGATATTTCTCCTGGAAATCTTGATTCCAGCTTGTGCTTCATCCCACCTGACATTTCTTATGATGTAGTCTGCATATAAGTTAAATAAGCAGGGTGACAATATACTGTCTTATGTACTCCTTTCCCAATTTAGAGCCAGTCTGTTCTTCCATGTTTGGTTCTAACTGTTGCTTCTTGACCTGCATACAGATTTCTCAAGAGGCAGGTCAGGTGGTCTGGTATTCCCATCTCTTGAAGAATTTGCCAGTTTGCTGTGATCCACACAGTCAAAGCCTTTGGTGTAGTTGATAAAGCAGAACTAGATGTTTTTCTGGAATTCTCTTGCTTTTTCTATGATCCAACAGATGGTGGCAATTTGACCTCTGGTTCCTCTGCCTTTTCTAAATCCAGCTTGAACGTTTGAAAGTTCTCGGTTCAAGTACTGTTGAAGCCTGGCTTGGAGAATTTTGAGCATTACTCTGCTTGTGTGTGAGATGAGTATAATTGGCCAGTAGTTTGAGCATTCTTTGGCATTGCTTTCTTAAACATTACTTTGACTTAAAGCATACTTTCTGAGCAGCAGATTAACCAGTAGTTTTTCCATATGTTCACTCCATGATGTTTTTTCCTATTGTCCAAGGTATGTGCTGCTTGCCATGAAATACCACACTACCAGTGTTTTACTCAAGGAAGGTTCTCTTGGGGTGTCAGACTGTCTTACCACTCGCTCCCCATTTACCCTGAGGCACACACACACACCCCAGCTTTTTTTTAACAGTTTTACTAAGATATAATTTATGTAATGTTATAATTTACCTATTTAAAGCTTTCCTGAACAGTGTAATGCTTATAACCCTTTATTGTGAGCAGAACTCGAAAGCCACTTGGAAGGAAAGGCTCACAATAAGCATGCTGTATAAATGATTGTCTTTAATTGTTGACTGCCTGTCACCCTCACCTAACTGAACGGAAGTCTTTTTAAGTGACCTGTTTTTATTGAATCTTTACAAACGCAACGCAGTTTTCATATTCACATCATATTCATGAATGTGCATGTGAGCAACTCAGACTCATTCCCTCCAAAAGTAAATTCCATGATCAGTTCTACTCTCTTCCTTTAATGCATATAACGTAGTTGCTTGGAGAAAATTGCTGCTTTAAGAGATTTAAGTATCTCAAATGGTTTAGCCAGAGTAAATACAAATAGTGACATCTTTTCTGTTCTCTACTATAGCAGATTGCCAAATTTAGCTCATACAGTATAGGACTTAGTAATTTCTGTGCTTAACTAGCAAATAAATAGCCTTGAAATTTTGTTTAAATAGAAGATTGATAATAAAACTGGTCTCATTGTGTAAGATTTTTAGAAAAAAATAATACCTTCTTTTCTGATGAATCAAACAAAGCCCTCATCAAAGGTATAGTTTTTCTGCACTGGAATAATTATGTTATTTTGGGGAAAAAAACACTCACCTAGAAAATAATTTTTTAAGTTAAAAAAATAGCTTCCTGAAGTTATCAAAGTAAACTCTGTGAATTATGGTCAAAAGTAAAGTAACTATGTAAATTATGGTCAGTTAGTATCACAATTGAAATCTTACTAAGAACTGCAAAGCACAGACTAGACTAGACTGGATCACAGTTTTCCTGAGTTGGTGACAGCAAGAGTGGCAGTTGCCATGGTGATTGCCAGGATTTACTGGGGAGTGAAAGTGAAAGTTGCTCAGTCGTGACCTTTGTGATCCCATGGACTCTATAGTCCATGCAATTCTCCAGGCCAGAGTACTGGAGTGGGGTAGCCTTTCCCTTCTCCAGGTGATCTTCCTGACCCAGGGATCGAACCCAAGTCTCCTGCATTACAGGTGGATTCTTTACCAGCTGAGCCACCAGAGAAGCCCAAGAATACTGGAGTGGGTAGCCCATCCCTTCTCCAGTGGATCTTTCTGTCCCAGGGATCGAACCAGGGTCTCCTGCATTGCAGGCGGGTTCTTTACCAGCTGAGCTCTGAGGTGAGCAGAGGTCTGGTGTCACCCTGTCTGGCGTTCAATAATTCTGATTTGGATCTTAGGTTTGAAGAGGAAGGTCCCAGCTCAAAATGATACAGTTTGCTGATCTGTGTTTCACGGAAAAGCATGAAACCGAAATAAACAGTTTCCTAGTTTTGCCAGCTCTGATAGATTTTGCTGAAAGTATCTTAGTTTCAGAGGATTTAATTTTCTCACTAAACCCTGCAACTAAAATCAATGAAAGGCAACTTTTCCCTGAGATAAAAGTGAGACAGCATTTTCCCCCCTGAACTTTCTTATCATTTACATAAAAATAAATGTTTTGATTGAGATCAAGAGAGGTGGATTTGGAGATTTTATTGTACAAGTTATTTCTTAGGTTTTAATTAATATGATTAATCACAAAATGCTATAAGGGCTGTAATAACTCTGAGGTTTGCCTCTCTCCTTGGAGTTGGCAAACAATGCTTTTGACGGAGTTTCTGTTGATGAGTGTGGATCTGGCCAGAAGATGGCCAGAGCCCAGTGGTACCCCTCCAACTCAAGGGTGGAAAGCTCCTTTGATTTACGGTTACAGTGTCTCTTAGAGAGTATAGCCCAATTCAGGTTGTTGAACAAAAATTCGTGTGCATGTGAATGAACAACCAGGCTATGTAGTTTTATTTGGTTTTAATGGTGTTGAAACATGTTTAAAACATAAGTCATTCATGTGTACAGTAAGAAATAAAGAAATACATGGAGTAAAATACCATCTCCGCTATCTGGGGAAGCAACATTGAGAGCAGTTTTGTATTCTTGTGTGCTTTTTGGTGCACATAAGAATAGCAAAAAGGCACATAACATGTACATAAGGGACTTCCCTGGTGGTCCAGTGGCTAAGACTCTGTGCTCCCAATGCAAGGGGCCCAGGTTCAATCTCTGGTCAGGGAACTAGATCCCACATGCTGCAACCAGGAGTTGACATGCCACAACTAAAGATTACACATCTTGCAACAAAAACCGAAAATCCTGCGTGCTGCAAGTAAGATCTGATGTTGCAAAATAAATTAATAGGTGATTTTAAATGTGTGCATGATGCCCATGGCTTTTCATAAGACAGTTGCATCATGGTACACCTGACCAGCAACTCACCTTTTTCTTTACATAACTGTGTGTGAACTTCTTTTCTTCTGTATGACAACTTCTTTGTCAGTACACTTTTTCAAAAACAGAGAAAAGGATTGTTATTCAGATGAATGGATGGCCTATTATTTATTTAATTATTCAGCCATGTATTGGAGGATGTTTGTTTTTTTCTCCTTATTAATATGTTAGCATCTCTAGCTTAAAAAAGTAACAGTCTGATTCTACTTGTCACTTACTGCAGTAAGGACTGTTGTTCTCCTGGCAGCAACTGCCTACAGACATAGTTGTACTGTTGACTTCTTCCTAAAGGTAACCTTATCACAAAGTGTTCAACCTCGTCTGAACAGAAGGTTGACCCTTTCTGTTAGACCTATCAATCTTTATACTTCATTTCATCAACTACATTCTGTAACTGGATGTGTCTCTAGAGACCATCTACAGGGTGTTTAGGAGACAGTTCCTCAGATAAGGAGAAGTCATTACTATGTTCAACAGATGGAAAGTCAGATCGCAGCAGGGAAGGAGCAAATAGGAGATCTGAGAAGATGGCAGCTTCAATACCAAGTAACTGAAAAGTCAGATGATAGAGAAGAGAAAAAAGTGCCGTTAATGGAATAGTTCTGCGGAAACTAAAAACTCAAAGAGTGAAGAGTTTCACTCAGCTAGCATGTTTAATTTGTATGTGTACTATGTTTATTTTAAAATAGGAATAAAAAGGAAACCCTTGAAATAATAAGCAACAACATGGACACAACTTTCATATCACAAGGATTTCTTTCTTTAGTATAGTGTCTGTGTATGTATTTATGTCTGGGGGCAGGTAGGAGATGAGCATTGGTATTTATTTCCTTTTGTAAAATTTAAAATGAAAACCATAAGGAGATACTTTATTATGAAGTGGAATATGAATATACCTTGAAAAATTGAATACCAAATATGGCCATTGTATACAGCAAGTATTCTTTTATGAAGAATAAGCTTTTCTTCTCTGTTTCCTTTTAGTAATTGCATGTTTAAAATGTATTAGGCCCACAGGACAGGGTCACAGAGGAGTTGTGACGAAAGGCAAATAATCATTAGTGATAGTTTAGAATCAGTTGTACCTTATGAGGGTTTGCTCAGGAAATTTAAACATAAAAAGCAAATTTGGTGAGTATGTGAAAAAATATTCTTCTCTTAGCAACTGCATGTTTCCCCTAAGATAAAATTTTTAAAAGACCAGAAATACTGAATGTCAAATAGAAGGGGAAAAAAGTGGAAGCAGCAATAGTTTTTATTTTCTTGGGCTCCAGAATTACTGTAGATAGAGACTGCAGCCATGAAACTAAAAGACACTTGCTGCTTGGAAGAAAAGCTATGATGAACCTAGACAGTGTATTAAAAAGCAGAGGCATTACTTTGCCAACAAAAGTCCATGTAGTCAAAGCTACAGTTTTCCTAATAGTCATGTATGGATGTGAGAGTTGGACCATAAAGAAAGCCGAGCACCGAAGAATTGATACTTTCAAATTGTGGTGTTGGAGAAGACGAGAGTCCCTTGGACTGCAAGGAGATCCAACCAGTCCTTCCTAAAGAATATCAGTCCTGAATATTCATTGGAAGGACTGATGCTGAAGCCGTAGCTCCAATGCTTTGGCCACCTGATGCGAAAAGCTGACTCATTGGAAAAGACCCTGATGCTGGGAAAGAATGAAGGCAGGAGAAGGGGACGACAGAGGATAAGGTGGTTGGATGGCATCACCAACTCAATGGACATGAGTTTGAGGAAACTCCACGAGATGGTGAAGGACAGGGAAGTCTGGCGTGCTGCATCCATGGGGTCACAAAGAGTCAGACATGACTGAGCGAGTAAACAGCAACAACTGAATGGCACGGGCTTCCAAATATATTTCCTTATCTGGTGTAAAAGACATGGGATTATTGGATTAATGAGGACGAGTTAGGAGTGGGAATNCACCAATTAGAGAACCAAGGATTGTTTGAGGTTTACAAAAATTGATCATGTTCTAAGGTTTCACAGATTTTTTCTTTGAAGGTGCAGATAGTACATATTTTAAGCTTTGTAGACTAGGAATCACACTTTAGGATATTATGTAAGTACTGTATAACAAGAAAGGAAACTAGAAAAGTTTCTGTTGATAAAGTTAAAAGCTTGTTTATGGATGCTAAAATTTGAATCTTATATAATTTTGCGTATAACAAAATATTCTTCTCTTAATTTTTTTCCCTGACCCTTTAAAGCTATAGTTTTTGGACTGTTCAAAAATAGGTGGCAGGGCAGATTGGGCCCGCTGGCCATAGTTTGCCACCCTGGATTTTAGGATGTTAATAAAACAAAACCAGATTTTGATTGGTAGGTGTCATGATTACGGACCATAATTTCTGAATGGATTAGAAGTTAATAACAAAAACATAAATTTAAGAAATTGCTGGGAATTCCTTGGTGGTCCAGTGGTTAGAACTCAGTGCTTTCACTGCCTGGGCNCCGTGAGGCTCCTGTCTCAGTCCCCCGTGAGCTGTGCCAACCATTTGACCCCAGCAGACTGCACACCTGGAGTGTGACAGGCGTGGGGCCTGGAGATGCGGGGGACACAGTGGGTGAGATGCCCACTTGCCTTTGAGGGCCTTGGGCTGCTCCAGGAGGCTGGCCCACAGGCGTCCTGTGCTACGTCCAGCGTGGTTGCCAAGGTAGCGGACAGCGTGGGCGGGATGGAGTGGAGATGGGCCTGTCTCTTATACACATCTATGAAAAGTTGAACATAACTATAGATAAGGTAGAGATTACAAGATAATCAAAGGTAAATAAAAGATGTGTAGGTAATTCAGTAAGGGGAAGAAGTCTTTTTTTAAGTTGAAATATGATAGCATATAACATACTGATTTCAGATGTACAGCGTAATGATTCAGTATTTGTATTTATTGGGAAATGATCACCACAGTAAGTCTAGTTGATGTACTAGGAATAGTCTTTTTGACAAATGGTGCAAAAAAACTGAATATCTGTACTGAAATTTTAAAAAGTAGAACCTTGAGTTTTACCATATACCCTGTGCAGAAATTAACTTCTAAATGAAACAGACATAAATGTAAAAGCATACGCTTCTGGAATACCAGGCCACTTTACCTGTCTCCTGGGAATCTGTATGCATATCAAGAAGAAACAATTAGAACCAAACTTCAGACAAATGACTGGTTTAGAACTGGGAACAGAGTAAGACAAGGCTGTATATTGTCACCCTTAACTTCTGTGCAGAGTACATAATGTGAAATGCTGGGCTGGATGAATCTCAAACCAGAATCAAGATTGCCAGGAGAAGTATTAGCAGCCTCAGGTATGCAAATGATAATACCCTAATGCAGAGAGTGAAGAGAAACTAAAGAGCCTCTTGATGAGCATGAAGGAGGAGAGTGAAAAAGCTGGGTTAAAGCTCAACATTGAAGAAACTAAAATCTTGGAATCTAGTCCCATCACTTCATGGCAGATAAAAGGGGAATAAGTGGAAGCAGTGACAGATTTTATTTTCTTGGGCTCCAAAATCACTGTGGACAGGGACTACAGCCATGAAATTACAAGTCACTTTCTCCTTGGGAGGAAAGCTATGACAAACCTAGACAGCATATTAAAAAGCAGAGACATCAGTTTGCTGACAAAGGTCCATATAGTCTAAGCTGTGGTTTTTCCAGTAGTCATAGACATGAGAGTTGGACCATAAAGAAGCCTGAGCACTGCAGAATGATGCTTTTGAACTGTGGTGCTAGAGAAGACTCTTAAGTGTCCCTTGGACAATAAGGTGATCAAACCAGTCAATCCGAAAGGAAGTAAACCCTGAACATTCATTGGAAGGACTGATGCTGAAGCTCCAGTACTTTGGCCACCTGATATGAAGACCTGACTCCTTTGAAAAGACTCTGATGCTGGGAAAGATTGAAGGCAAAAGGAGAAGAGGGTGGCAGAGAATGAAGTTGTAGATAGCATCACTGACTCAATGGACATGAATTTGAGCAAACTCCAGAAGATGAAGGACAGAGAGCCTGACATGCTTCAGTCCTTGAGGTTGCAGAGTCAGACAACTTACCGACTAAATAACACTTCTGGAAAGCTTGGGTTTGCAGTGTTGGGTTACATAAAGGTTTCTTGGATTGGATACAAAAAACCTGAAACATAAGAAAGAAAGCTTGACATTGGACTTCATCAAAATTTAAAACTTTTACTTTTTGAAAGAGATTGTTAAGAAAATGAAAAGGCGAGGTACAGAATGGGAGAAATTACTTGAAGCACATATTTTGATAGAGGATTGTATCTAGAATTTTTACATCAAAGTAAGGTAAAAGACTCATGTATATGTGTGTGAATGTATGTATGTGTGTGTATTCACATATGTATGTATATATTTATAATGAATAGGTAAACATGAATGGATATATGAATATATATGGCAAGGAATGTGAACAGGTAGGTGCAAATAATCAAGAAGCACATGAAATGACGCTCAGCAGGTTAGTCATTCAGGAATCAAATTAAAATTAAAAACAGTGTCCTACCACCACACACCTAGAATAGCTAAAATAAAAGACTAGCAACATCAAGTGCTGGTGAGGTTTGGACCTACTCGTGCACACTGCTAATGGGAGTGTAAAATGGTTTATCCACTCTGAAAAAGTCTGGTAATTTCTTATGCGTTTAAACATACACTTACGTTTGACCCAGCAATTAATTCCGTTCCTAGGTATTTACTCAAGAAAAAATGAAACCATATGTCTAGAAGAAGTCTTGCACATGAATCTTCACAGCGCTTTTATAATAACCAAATGCTGGAAACAACCCAAATACCCAGCAATTTGGAGANGTTTGACCCAGCAATTAATTCCGTTCCTAGGTATTTACTCAAGAAAAAATGAAACCATATGTCTAGAAGAAGTCTTGCACATGAATCTTCACAGCGGTTTTATAATAACCAAATGCTGGAAACAACCCAAATACCCAGCAATTTGGAGAAATGAATAAGTTGTGGCACATTTATGCAATAGAATATTGCTATCTATAAAAAGGAATGAACTACTGGTGCACAAAAGAGTTCAGAATACTCTCAGAGTTACTACTCTCAGTAAAACCAGTCATAAACGAGCATACTGTGTGCTTCTGTTCATGAAAAATTCCTAGAATAAACAGCTAGTGACAGAAATTAGATTATTAGTTGCCTCAGACCAAAGGTGAGGGTAGGGAATTGACTGCCAAAGGGAACTTTATTACATATAAATTATAGCTCACTAAAGTTGGTATTTAAAAGAATAGTGAGTACTATCAACAACTACTTGCCAAGAGTTTTGAAAACTTATATGAACTAGACAAATTCCTGAAAACATTTTGTAATAGAATTGACTGAAGAAGAAATGAAAAGCTTGAAAGCGTGACTGGTGCTAACACCACTAAAGAGTGAAGCAATGGTTAAAAGTCTTCTCATGGAAAAGTGCAGAGCCAGATGGTTCCACAGGCATGTTCCACCAGCCTTTGAGGCAACAGGTCAGGCCGGTATATACAGATTCTTCCCAGCCATGAAAGAAAAGGGACTACCGTCCAGCTCATACTGAGAGGTCAGCATAACCCTAATAAATTCAAACAAAGACATTAAAAAAAAAATCATGAGTTTGACTCACTCCTGTATGTACATGTAGATGTAGAAATTCCAAACACATAAGCAAATCAACTTCAACTTCAAAGGGCAATACTTTACCTCCAGATTGGGCTTTTTGTAGCTATGCAAGGATGGCATAAAACTGAGAAGTAATTTACTGCAGTAATAGATTAAGAGAAAAAAACATGTGGTCATTTGAATAAATGCATTTGACAGAACTCAACACACAAGTATAAGTAATGTTTTCTGGTTAGATTATTTCTCATTTTGATTGTGGGAATATTGTTAGCAAGACTGAGAAACATAGGATCAGAAACTGAAAGCTTCGCCTTCTTGATAAGTGACCAAGAGACACTGATGGAGAATCTGTTAGTATAAGGGGGAGGCCGTAGACCAAACAGTGTTTAAAAGCAAGGATGCTGGGACACAGCCCTGGGACAGTCTTGGCTCTTCCACTGGCCACTCTGTAGGACCAGGAAGGAGTTAATATGTCCTCTGTGGGAGGTGTTATCATGGGCTTGATGAAGTAACGTGTGTGTGAAGCCCTCAGCATGCACTGGCGTATGCTTTCCGAACAGTGTCTTTTATATATTACTGTTAAAACATACGATATAGTATAACGTCTGTTTAAGGCCATGTTGATTTTAGCCAAAGGCTCAGGTAATGACTACAAATAGTCTTTGCTGAAAGTTCTTTCCCTTTCAGATTACAAGCTGACTCCTTTTGTCTTGTGTGTCCCAAAGGTGAGCGATTTCACATGGAGCCACGATGGGACGCAAGCACTTATTTCATATCGAGATGGGTTTGTCCTGGTTGGTTCTGTCAGTGGACAAAGACACTGGTCATCTGAGATCAACTTGGAAAGTCAAATCACCTGTGGCATATGGACGCCTGATGACCAGCAGGTAACACCTCTTGCCCGTGATGTGTCATGTTCAAAACATGTGAGCTGAGGGGGAAAGGCATTAAGTATTAACACGGGGAGAGGGGGCGGGGGAGAGCCAACTCAAAAGGCTCGTAAAGAGTCACAAAGGAAAAGAGCACTGAGCTTGCCCAAGTAACAACCGACACAAAAATTTTGTGTGAACTATAGATTGAGGAAATAATATGCCCCATCAGTACTGTAAACAGAGTTAATAATTTACTTATACAAAATACTCATACAAATGTATTTTAAAGTCTACAGAAAGAACCAATTAAAAAATGGATAATGAACATAAGTTATTCACAAAAGAAGTTCAGCTTGTCAGTAATCATGGTGTTCCCACCATGTATGTATTCTGGGGGAAAAAAGCAAAATTATATGATGAGGGTATATTTTCACTTATTTATAGAAAAAGTGATATAGATGATTTTACTGATCATTCATAAGAACTTAATCAAATAAATATTCTCATTCATTGCTGGTAATAATATGCATTAGATCTTTGAGGAAGCAAAAATTTAATACAGTTTTTAAGTGAGTCTTAAAAATTATCATCTGTTTTGATCTAGTAATATGCTTTAGGAATTTATCTAAAACAAAATGGGAAGAAAATAAAAGTTGTAGTCATTAAAGCATTTATAATAGTAAAAGTTTGCCAGCAGTCTGCTAGTATAAAAATGGTTAAGTAAACCATGGTATGACCACTTAAAGGATCATATTGGAGTTCAGTAAGTTAGAGATTGTGGTTATAAAAATGATGTATAATCTAAAAGGGCTCTTGTGATATAGTATTAAGAAAAAAGCCAGGATACGAAATGGTATGTGTGGTGTGAGTACCACATCAGAAAACAGCCAAAGGAAACTACCCATCTTGTAAAAATAACTGGAAGGAAATTAATCAGAATGTCACAAGGAGGTGGTTACTTTATGCTGATAAGCCTCTGGGGTCATTTTAAAAATCTGATTTCAAATTTTCCTTTAACGTGCCTATTTTATATTCATGATAAAACAATATATAATAACCTAATAAAATTATCTATTGATTATTTTTTTAAGTAAAACCTTTGTAAATATAAAACTTGTGTTTTCCAAGTACAGCAGAGTCCATTAAATGCCAGGACATTTCACACTCAAGATTTCAGTTTAATTTTGGTAAAGTATAATATGAAACCATAAATTTGGGGGGAACTTTTTTTTCAATGAATTGTTTGCCTGTAGTCACTGTGTATTTCATATTTACAGTTTTTTTCAAGTAAAAATGTTCAGTATTTTTTTGTCTTCTCAAAATTTGTGTTGTAAGAATTCTAGAGGCATCTGATTACCCAGTAGCATATGTGTGTTTCTGCGTGAAGTGCTTGGGTTTATTTATTGCATCGGTTTATTTCNTTTTTTTCAAGTAAAAATGTTCAGTATTTTTTCGTCTTCTCAAAATTTGTGTTGTAAGAATTCTAGAGGCATCTGATTACCCAGTAGCATATGTGTGTTTCTGCGTGAAGTGCTTGGGTTTATTTATTGCATCGGTTTATTTCTGTAGGCTTCTACTGTCCCTGCTGTTGGCTCAGAGGCTGGGTCCGAGGCCCAGTGAGTGACCTCGCACACAGGCACTTAACTTCTCCCTGCTTCAGTTTCCTCTGTGACGAGGGGTGTGAATTATTTCCTGCCTAATTCCCAGGGCTTTTGTAATGACCAGTGAAGGGAACACATGTGCAGGCACTTTAGACTATGTCAGAGGAAGTCACGGCTTCACATTCTTCTCTTTAGTCTAGAGTGATGGAACCGTGAGGCTCCTGTCTCAGTCCCCCGTGAGCTGTGCCAACCATTTGACCCCAGCAGACTGCACACCTGGAGTGTGACAGGCGTGGGGCCTGGAGATGCGGGGGACACAGTGGGTGAGATGCCCACTTGCCTTTGAGGGCCTTGGGCTGCTCCAGGAGGCTGGCCCACAGGCGTCCTGTGCTACGTCCAGCGTGGTTGCCAAGGTAGCGGACAGCGTGGGTGGGATGGAGTGGAGATGGGCTGCAGCTTCGAAGCCCGGCTGAGGCCATGGACTTGGTTTCCTCAGCCGGTCAGCAGGACCTCAGGGCAGCTTTACAGGTGGTTGGGCTCCTGGCTCATGCCTCAGTCTAGATGACTGTTTTTGTGGGTCTGTATTTAGAGTTAATGGATGAAGTTTCATTTGAGCAAAATGCTCCATTGCCTTTCAAAAATATTGCCGACCTTGGAGGAATTCAACACAGGGAAGAGATGAATGGATTCTCTGTGGGTCATGTTTGAACTGAAACATTCCTCCCTCTGTCTCAGTCATTCTTTCATATCTCTTGCTTGGTTTCAAAATTATTCATGGAAAAAGAATATGAAGACAGTGTAGTGTTTGTAGTGTAGTTAATAACCTTCTGTCTTTGATGTAAACAGCCTCCAGCATGCCCCCGCCCGCCACATCTTTCTTTTTTAAGTTATGTTTTTATCGCAGTATAATTGCTTTGCAATGTTGGTTTCTCCTAGACAACAGTGCGAATCAACCGCAAGTATATATATGTCCCCTCCCTGCTGACCTCCCTCCAGCCCATTCCACCCTCTGTATCCTCACAAAGCACCAGGCAGAGCCCCTTGTGCTGTGTGCAGCCGCTTCCCACTAGCTCTCTGTTTTACACATGGTCGGGTATATATGTCATTGTTACTCTCTCATCTTGAGACAATTCTGATTGTGATGGGATTCTAGGCTGCTTCCTGTTAACTCTTTAAAATACAAGCAGTACTGTTTTACAAACAAGTGATTTTGAGATCTAGCTATTTTCCTATTTGTCATATATATGTATATATATTTTTTTCAGTTTTTTGGCAGGGTGGTCCGGGTAGGTGGACACTGTGACTCTTCAGACATAAATGTTTACAGATATGTAGCCAACTCTCATTGAGCCTTGCCTGAGTGTTGCTCACTGTCAGAGCCTTTCAGCTGGCTCTGGAGAACTTGAGGTGTGTCTCCATTAGGAAATGTAGGCATGTCTCGGGGTGAATGCCGCTCTCCTCAGAGGACACCGAGGATCTGTGCCCACAAGAGCAGGACGGAGGAAAGAGCCTCAGACTTGGAGCTGACAAATTTAGATTAAATGAAGAAAGAATTTTGTGGTCACAGTTCTGAGCAGAAAAGCACCAGAAGAAAACTCTCCCTGGTTTCCGCCATTCCTGGGAGAACTGCAAGAAAGCGGCTTGCAGAACCAGTCCTCTGGGGCAGGGACCAGGGTTCTGCAGAGGACTTCTCAGGCTGGTGGCCTTTTCCCATTCTTGTCCCAGTTGCCCCTTCTCTGTCT
This sequence comes from Raphicerus campestris, assembly GCA_006410735.1. NCBI lineage: Eukaryota > Metazoa > Chordata > Mammalia > Artiodactyla > Bovidae > Raphicerus > Raphicerus campestris. The sequence continues at coordinate 248,806 of SJYW01041444.1, forward strand.
CAGCTCCCTCGAGAGGTATGTGATAGTGTGGGTGTGCCAGCTGTGTTTGGCTTTTCTTAAGGGACCTCAGGTGTCAAAGCCATGTGCCGGTGAGGCGAGTTAGCAACACGTCTTTCCACAGTCAATGCAGCCCCTGATCAAGCAGGGCTTGTTCCGTTCCGGAATTTGCAGTTTCCCTCCCCGAGCCAGTTGCCCTTCCCACTGGACCCAGTCCTGGCCTGCTGGCCTACCCTGCCAGCTCCTCCTGATTTCTTCTCAAGCTGCCTGCCCCCAGGCACTGGGGTCTTGGAACATCTTCTCCCCAGGCTCCTCTGTTGGCTGAAGGTCGTCTCCCAGCAGCCACCCTGGGCTCCTGCACTCCTCTGCTCTTGCTAGACTTCAGCCTCAGACTTCCCCACCTTTTCTCCTGTCCTCGGGGTAATTTCTTCTGCTGCCTCATGTGCATCTCTAGCTTCCCAGCTCTGTGCTGTGCTCCCGTCTCCCTCTCGNTCGCAGTATAATTGCTTTGCAATGTTGGTTTCTCCTAGACAACAGTGCGAATCAACCGCAAGTATATATATGTCCCCTCCCTGCTGACCTCCCTCCAGCCCATTCCACCCTCTGTATCCTCACAAAGCACCAGGCAGAGCCCCTTGTGCTGTGTGCAGCCGCTTCCCACTAGCTCTCTGTTTTACACATGGTCGGGTATATATGTCATTGTTACTCTCTCATCTTGAGACAATTCTGATTGTGATGGGATTCTAGGCTGCTTCCTGTTAACTCTTTAAAATACAAGCAGTACTGTTTTACAAACAAGTGATTTTGAGATCTAGCTATTTTCCTATTTGTCATATATATGTATATATATTTTTTTCAGTTTTTTGGCAGGGTGGTCCGGGTAGGTGGACACTGTGACTCTTCAGACATAAATGTTTACAGATATGTAGCCAACTCTCATTGAGCCTTGGCTGAGTGTTGCTCACTGTCAGAGCCTTTCAGCTGGCTCTGGAGAACTTGAGGTGTGTCTCCATTAGGAAATGTAGGCATGTCTCGGGGTGAATGCCGCTCTCCTCAGAGGACACCGAGGATCTGTGCCCACAAGAGCAGGACGGAGGAAAGAGCCTCAGACTTGGAGCTGACAAATTTAGATTAAATGAAGAAAGAATTTTGTGGTCACAGTTCTGAGCAGAAAAGCACCAGAAGAAAACTCTCCCTGGTTTCCGCCATTCCTGGGAGAACTGCAAGAAAGCGGCTTGCAGAACCAGTCCTCTGGGGCAGGGACCAGGGTTCTGCAGAGGACTTCTCAGGCTGGTGGCCTTTTCCCATTCTTGTCCCAGTTGCCCCTTCTCTGTCTCAGCTCCCTCGAGAGGTATGTGATAGTGTGGGTGCGCCAGCTGTGTTTGGCTTTTCTTAAGGGACCTCAGGTGTCAAAGCCATGTGCCGGTGAGGCGAGTTAGCAATACGTCTTTCCACAGTCAATGCAGCCCCTGATCAAGCAGGGCTTGTTCCGTTCCGGAATTTGCAGTTTCCCTCCCCGAGCCAGTTGCCCTTCCCACTGGACCCAGTCCTGGCCTGCTGGCCTACCCTGCCAGCTCCTCCTGATTTCTTCTCAAGCTGCCTGCCCCCAGGCACTGGGGTCTNGTTCACCATCTTGGTGACATCCCTCCCAATAAAAACTCATGAGGAACATCCTAGAATTACATTTTAGGAAGTCTGTAGCTGCAGGAGGGAAACTCTAAGGCTCATTGCCTTCAGTGAGGACACAAGTCAGCATTTTTTAAAAATCATGAAGGCAAGTACTTGCTTTTCATAAAATTCGGAAGTACTAATAATTACTTTGTAGAGTTTATCCAGGCGATGACAGATACAAACTATGATTAAATTATTCAGCCGAGGTTATCCAGTGATGCTCGTGAACTTAGAAAACAGGAGAACAATCCTTTNCAAGTACTTGCTTTTCATAAAATTCGGAAGTACTAATAATTACTTTGTAGAGTTTATCCAGGCTATGACAGATACAAACTATGATTAAATTATTCAGCCGAGGTTATCCAGTGATGCTCGTGAACTTAGAAAACAGGAGAACAATCCTTTACAATAGAAGGGAGAGAAGTAGAGTTATGAAAACAAATTTTCTGCTTCAAAGGATTTACAGACACAATCTTACAAGTGAAACCTATTCTTTCAGTATTATGCTTGACCTTCAATTATAAAAAAGAGCCACTAGTTTCTCCTTTGGAATGTTCTATTAAGAAAAAAATATTTATCATATAACTGGAATATTAAAGTGTTTGCTACTGATGTTAATAGTCCTAATACAGGAATACTTCACTTTATATACTAGATTTTAAAATGTAGGTGAACTGAGTTTTATTATTATACTTTAAATTTCCATATAAGAGAATCTTTTCCTATTTAAAAGAATATTTTGTAGAAATTGCCCTTGTTTAGAAGGTAGTTTGGTGTGAAGTGAGAATTCTTCACCTAATACATATTTGACTTTAGATTTCCATGAGTAATGTTTGTTTATATATTAAAAGTTTTTTAAAGGAGGTCTTAAATACTTTAACAGACCTAGTGTTTTCTTTAGACACTTTAAGCCATGATTTCAAATAAACGTGAAGGCCTCGTTGTGGGGTTGGTACATCCTAAACAGCCTCAAGAGAAGACTTAGCATTTTTCAGGTCTTAGCGCATGTAGATGTGAGAGGGGTGAAATCTTTGCCTCTGGCCTCCATCCTGAAGTTTTGTTGCTTTTGTTGTTTTTAATCTAGGAAGAGAGATTTCTTCTTTTTGCTTCTGAATACAAATTGTAGATAGATCCCACTTCCTCTTAGCAGCTGAAAGTAAGTTTTTCACAAAATGAGGTCCCTCCTGATCCCTGCTGATGTGATCTGTGAGCCACCAGAGTTTTTACAACAACTTTAAATGCAGACAGTCCCACGATGCAGACAACAACATGAAAACCTACTAAAAGTGCCCTTTGTGCCTCTGTGACATCTGTGAAATGAAAGCTGGTTTTTCTGTACATAATTTGTAAGAAATATTGATATGACCTTTATTGCTCGTTTGGAGTATAGTCAGGGCTTGAGTGATACAGCAGGATTATTCAAGGGGGTATTTCAGTGCTGGATTNTAAATGCAGACAGTCCCACGATGCAGACAACAACATGAAAAACTACTAAAAGTACCCTTTGTGCCTCTGTGACATCTGTGAAATGAAAGCTGGTTTTTCTGTACATAATTTGTAAGAAATATTGATATGACCTTTATTGCTCGTTTGGAGTATAGTCAGGGCTTGAGTGATACAGCAGGATTATTCAAGGGGGTATTTCAGTGCAGGATTAGTTTATTTAATTCTAATCATTTTAAAACCAAAATATTTAAATCATCGGTATATACCATCTTTTCAGAAATATTAATTGATTAAGAAGGAACTATTATGATACTAACATGTGCTTAAAGCTTTAATGCATTAGTCAGTGGAAAAGAATAACTATTCATTTAATTTTGAAATGTAAGGTTATGAAGTACCAGCATACAAGTCAAGTAGATTTGCTAACTCCTTCAAAGTATTCCAAGTAATAAATGATTTTATAAGGTTTTTTAATTTGATAATTTGTAAAACTGATTATAAAAAATGCAGTAACATCAAAAATAAGAATAAAGAGCATATATTTATCACATTTGCTAATTTTATCCCTTTATTTTTTTTTCTGTGCTGTATTTAAGGCAGATCCCAGATCACATGTCCTTTCACACGTACTTACTTCAAAATAAATCTCTTCAAAATGTGGATTTCCTTCCATAACCACAGTGCTCTTATCTGTCACAACCACCTCTTTACTTTGAAGAAGGTTCTTGTCAGGTTAAAGTAAATGATTTGTCTGGGGCTTGGATTGACTGTGGCTTTAAAGGAGGACATCTGTTGTGTCCAGGAGATGGGTGTTTATTCTCAAGTGTCTCTGTGTCTTGTACTATAAGATCAAAAGTGGTTTATAAAGGAAACTTTAAAAAGCAACATGAATCTTTACATTCTCAGCTAAAAATAGGATGTTGCCACCATAGTTTTATCACTGAAAAGTAATTTACTGGTATCTGACATATAGGAAATGACTGTCTTATAGGTGAGACCACTCCTTAATAGGGGAAAAGCCAGACTTAATAAACCAAAATAAAAGGAGTCACAATTTGGTATTTGCAAGGAGTTTCTTGCTCACTGTAAGAAAATGTTTTCCTCTGCCAGCCTGTGTAAGTGCTGGTTTGAGGGATGAGCCTGCACCTAGTCCCTTCAGTAGTAATTATAGGAACTCTATAGGCCTTAGGTTTCCTGTGAAGACTTGGAAGCCATTGTGCTAACTCAGAGAGAAGCACATGGAAATCTCTCTCACACAAGCTCTTGTACTTAAATTATTTATTGCTATTACTATTTTTAATCCACAGGCCCACTAGAGTAATTACTCAGTGAACCAGTCTTATTCTGGAGAAGAGACCCTTGATGGAGAGTGAACTATAAGCAGGTTAAAGGCCCTGGGGAGTAGAGATCCTGCCTACTTGTGGAAACATAGCTTTAATATTAGATTTAATCTGACCAGTGGAAAAAGTGATTCTTCTCCCTCCCTTCCCATTCGATTTTCCCATGACTTTTTAGTGGTGCATGTACTACAAAAGTACTGTAAAAGGGAAGCTCATCTTTATTTTAAGCCTTGAACTGAACATAATGACTCTTTGCCAAAAACATGCAAAGAGGATATAAGTAATAATTAAGGAAAATAAGGGAAACATACTCAGGAAAGGAAATCAGGAGATGGCTGCCACCCTTTATGGCTTTCTTTGTACTACTGTTAATGCTGTTTATAAAGTTTTTTGGATTTTGCATGCATGTGTGTGTTCTGGATATCCTATTGAATGCTTCATAGGAGAAAATAATTTTTATTTATTTATTTTTTTTAAGCAAAAATAGGCCAAACTACTGTGCACTCTTCTGTGCTGTTGTGGTTGAGTGACACTGGCAACTAAGATGTTTAACAATTAAGTTGCTCTTTGTTATCTCTGAACTCAGATCATTGAAGAATTACTGTATCGAACACTTGGTATAGGTGAATATAAAATACACTAAATAAAAACTTTCTTGAAATTTTTAAAGTTAAGAATGAAAGATGGGAGGCAGTTATTTGTGTACGCTGGCTGTTATTAAATACAACATCTAAAGATTATGTTCAACAAAAGTGATGTTAGCAGAATGGCAGAATATCAAGCTCTCCTCCTTTCTTCAGCATACATACCAAATCAATAATAGACTGACCAATTCCCTTTGTGAGAAATCCAGAAGCTAGTTCAGAGGCTTCTGTACCCCTAATGTGTTATGAAACTGGCCACATCAGAGCTGGTAGAAAAACTTGATTTGCCATAATCACTACCCCTGGCAAAGTGCCATATAATTGGGAGAAAAACCCCAGCTTCAAGCTGTCCCTGGGAAGAAAAGGAAAGAACTGGATCATATGTCTGATGTTTTGATTTTTTTCTGGGTGTGGCCTAAGCCACTGGCTTCTATCTTACCTGTCTCAAAGGGCTGATGGAACACCAGGGGCTGCTGAGAAAAAAGATGACAGTTTGAACTAGCATATTCAAGACAGCCCCTTCTCCTGGCCCAATACAGAGTGAGTTGGTGAGGAAGCCCCAGATTTCAGCTACTATGTTAAAAGCAGAGGGTAGGAAAGAGTTGGACCATATATCCAGTGTTCAGATTTCCTTAGGGCTGCCCCGGGGACTGGCTTTTGAATTAGAGCACTGACAGGACCCAGCATATTCCATACATACATCTTGGGGTCACTAAGAACAAAGATGGTGGTTTGCACTAGCATGATGGTTGGAGCGACTTCCAGAATCACTAAACAGGCTGAGCAGTGAGAGTCTTCTTTTTTATAAGCCTAGTCCATGAAAATTGGGAGAGGTGGTAATTTTGTCTGATGCAGAGACACCAACATATAGAGTCAAGAAAAATTAAGAAACAGGGAAATAAGTCCCAAAGGTATAAGATAACTCTCCAGAAACTGACCCCAGTGAAATGGAGATATAAAATTTACCTGACAGAATTCAAAATAGCAGTCATAAAGATGCTCAGTGAGTTAAAGAGAAAATTCATGAACCAAGTGAGACTTTCAGATGTTTTTAAAGTGTTTTTTAAATTAGAAATTAAGTAGCTGATGTGTATGATAACTGAAATGAAAAAATATACCAGAGGGTTTCTGCAGCAGATTAGATGAAGCAGTGGAAATCAGCAGCAAACTTGAGGTGGATCACTGGAAATTATTTAATCAGAGGAGAAAAAAGAAGTGAAAGCATGAAGAAAACTTGAGAGACTTGTGGGATACCATTACATGGACCAATATGTGTATTGTGGGAGTCTCAGAAGAAAAGAGAGAGAAAGGGGCAGACTGTTTACACAAAGAAATAATTGCTGAAAACTCCCCAAATCTGGGGAATAGACATACAGATTCAGTGATCCTCATGGTTCCCAAATAAGATGAACTTAGAGAAGTACATACCAGCACACATCATGATCAGGCCATCAAAAGTCCAAAGACAAAGCAAATTTTAAAATTGGCAAGAATAAAAGCAACTTGTCTCATATAAGGAAAACTCCATAAACCCATTAGTGAGCTTTTCAGTAGGAACCTTGCAGTCCAGAAGGGGGTGTGACTGTATATTCACAATACTAAGTGAAAAAACCGCCAGTCAAGAATGCCATGCCTTGCAAAACTGTACTTCAGAAGTGATAGAGAGATAAAGGCTTTCACAGACACACAAAAGCTAAAGTAGTTCATACCACTAGACCTGCCTTACGAAAAATGCTAAAGGGAATTCTTTAAGTTGAAATGAAAGGATGGCAAACAACAATATGAAAGTGGAAAACTTGCGAATAAAAGTATGGACAAATGCAGACATGTGTTACTGTAATGGTGATGGATATATCCCTTTTAGTTATAAGAAAACTTAAAAGATAACTATTAAAAATGACTGTGTCAGTGAATACACAATGTAAAAATATAGAAATTATGACATCAGTAAATGCAGTGGAATGAAATAATTAGAAATAGAGTTTTTTATGCAACTATAGTTGTTAGGGGTTTAAGATAGACTGACATTAGCTATAACTTCTTTCATGTAAGCTCCATGTGAACAAAAAAAATACTTCTAGATTATATGCAAAAGAAATCCAAGCATATGAATACTAAAAAATTCAGTGAAACATGAAGGAAGAGAGGAAAAGAGGGACAAACAAACCAAAAGATTGACAGAAAACAGTTAACAAGATAGTAACAGTAAGTCCTTCCCTACTAATAATGACTTCACATGTAAATGAATTAAACTCTCTAATAAAAAGACACAAAGTAGCCGGTCTGCTGAAAAATACAAAAACAAGATCCAACTATATGCTTCCTGTAGGAGACTCACTTCAGGTTAAAGATCATATATAGGCTGAAAGTGAAGAGATGGAAAAAGGTATTCCATGCAAATGATGACCAAAAGGGAACAAAGATGACTGTAATTATATCACACAGAATAGATGTTAAGGACTGTCGCAAGAGATAAGGAAAAACATAAAAGGCAAAAGGGTCAACTTACCAGTAAGAAATAACAATTGTAAATATATATGCGTACACTAGTAGAGTACCTCAATATATAGAACACTCAATTATCATACGAAGCAAACAGTGACTCAAGTGACAGGAAAAGTACTAGAAATATTAAGGTTGGTGAGACGGTCGTTGTGACTTTGGACCATGAATTTAAAATCATCATAACTAAGCTGAAACGTGTATTAATCAAAATAGGATCCATTACAATCAGCACATTTTTACCAATGAGAAATAAGTTTCTTTATTACTGTAGCATAAAAATCCATGCTTCAGGATTCAGCAAACTCTTGGACAGCATTCTCTGCCTCCTGATAGTTGTGGAAGTATTTTCCCTGAAAAAGGTTGTCAAGATGCTTGAAGAAGAGATCAGGTGAATAGAGTAAATGAGGCAAAACTTAATAGCCCAGTTCATTCAACTTTTGAAGCATTAGTTGTGTGACATGTGGTCGGGTGTTGTCATGGAGAATTGGACTCATTCTGTTGACCAATGCTGGCTGCAGGCCTTGCAGTTTGGTGCGTCTCATCCATTTGCTGAGCATACTTCTCAGATGTAATGGTTTCACTGGGACTCAGAAAGCTGCAGTGGATCAGACTGGCAGTGGACCACCAAACAATGATCATGGCCTTTTTTGGGTGCAAGTTGGCTTTAGGAAGTGCTTTCAAGCTTCTCAGCTATCCCCTGAGATTGTCATCACTGGTTGTCATGTAAAATGACACATTTCACCACAGGTCACAATCCAGTTGAGAAATGGTTCATGGTTGCTGTGTAAAATAAGAGAAGACAACACTTCAATACAACAATATTTGTTTAAATTTTGGGTCAGCTCATGAGGCACCCACTTATGAGCGTATGGACTGTAGCTTGCCAGGCTCGTCTCTCCACGGGATTCTCCAGGCAAGAACACTGAAGTTGGTTGCCATGCCCTTCTCCAGGGATCGAACCCACGTCTCTTATGGTTCCTGCACTAGCAAGTGGGTTCTTTACAACTAGCGCCACTGGGGAACCCCTTCACTTTTCCAGTTTGCTTCAAACGCCTAACAACTATAGAATGGTCAACATTGAGTTCTTCAGCGACTTCTTGTGTAAGAGGATCAGCTTCAGTGATTCTCTCAGTTGGTCATTGTCAACGTCCAATGACCAGCCACTGCTCTCCTCATCTTCAAGGCTCTTGTCTCTTTTGCATCGCTTCTTGACTCACCACTGCATTGTGCATTCGTTAGCAGTTCCTGGGCCAGATGTGGTGTTGATATTGTGAGTTGTCCCTGCTGCTTTACTACCCATTTTGAACTCGAATAAGAAAATTGCTCAAATTTGCTTTTTGTCTAATACCATTTTCTAGTCTAAATAAATATAAAACAAACAGCAAGTCATTAGCAAAAAAGTGAAAAATGCACATTAAGATGATGTATAACATAACCACATTTAAAAATGTATTTTAATATCAAACAGCAAAGTTCAACAATACAAAACCACAATTACTTCTGCAGCAACCTAAACAGACAGCAATCCAGTAATGTAGGAGACTTCACTGCCACTCTCAGTACTGGATAGAACACACAGATGGCAAATCCATAGAGAAACAGTGCCCTTTGACAACACTATAAACCAAGTAGACATAACAGATATGTTTGGTTTTTATTTCAAACACTACATCAAGTTCATTTTAATAATAATTATATACATAGTATAATATGTCACACACTGCTTCCATCAATTCTTTGGTGCTCAGCTTTTTTTATGGTCCAGCTCTCGTGTCCATACATGAGTACTGGAAAAACCAAAGCTTTGACTTGATGGACCTTCGTCAGCAACGTAATGTCTCTGCTTTTTAATATACTGTTGTTGGATCATATGGTAGTTCTATTTTTAACTTTCTAAGGAACCTCCATCAGTGTTCTCCACTGTACCAGTTTACATTCTGAACAACAGTATAGGAAGGTTCCCTTTTCTCCACACCCTCTCCAGCATTTATTCTTTGTAGATTTTTAAAATTTGTTATATATTTATTTAGTTATGACTGTGCTGGTCTTCATTGCTGTGCAAGGTTCTTCTCTAGTTGTGTTGAGTGGGCTACTCTCTAGCTGCGATGCGTGGGCTTCTCATTTTGGTGGCTTCTCTTGTTGCAGAGCACAGGCTCTAGGACATGCGGTCTTCAGCAGTTATGGCACGTGGGTGGCATAGTTGCGGCTCCCAGGCTCTGGAGCACAGGTTCAGTACTTGGGGCACACAAGCTTAGCTGCTCCACAGTGTATGGGGTCTTCCCTGACCAGAGCTTGCACCCATGTCTCCTGCATCGGCAGGCGGAGTCTTCATCACTGAGCCACCAGGGAGGCCCTGTTTGTAGATTTTTTGATGGTGGCCTTTCTGCCTGGGTGTGGGGTGGTATCATTGTAGCTTTGATTTGCATGTCTCTAAAAGTGATGTCGAATGTCTTTTCATGTGCCTCTTGGCCCTCTGTATGTCTTCCTTGAAGAAACATCTGTTTACATCCTCTGCCCATTTTTTGGTTGGGTTGTTTGTTTTCTTGGATATCGGGCTGCACACACTGTTCGTAAATTTTGAAACATTAATCCGTTGTTGGTTGCATCATTTTCTCCCATTCTGTAGGTTGTCTTTTCATTTTGTTTGTGGTTTCCTTTGCTATGCAAAAGCTTTGTAATTAGGTCCCATTTGTTTATTTTTGTTTTATTTCCATTACCCTAGGAGATGAATTGAAAAAGTTACTACTATCATTTATGTCAGTCAGTGTTCTGCCTGTTTTCCGCTAAAAGCTTTATAGTATTGGGCCACCATCACCCTGATACCACAGTCAGACAAAGACACTGTAAGGAAAGAAAATTACAGACCAATATCCCTGATGAACATAGATGCAAAAATCCACAACAAAATACTAGCAAACTGAATGAAACAGCTCATTTTAAAAATCTCACACAACAGTCAAGTGGGATTTATCCCTGGGATGCCGAGATGTTCACCGTATAAAAATCAATCACTGTGGTACACCTGTTAACAAAATGCAGGATAAGAACCACATGGTCATCTCGGTAGACGCAGACAAAGCACTTGACAAGATTTAGCACCCTGCCTTCCTCCTCTTCCCCTCTCCCGTTCTCCTAGTCATGTCTGCACAAGTGGAAACTGAGATCAGCTCCTTGTCCTGCAGTAGTGATTCTTGGATAAAATCTGATCTTGCCTCCCTGACTGGTGTTGGCTTCCCAGACCTTCGACAGCAGCCATAGGCGCTGTTGGGCCCACCCCCATCACTGCGCACCCTGACCTCTTCTGTTGAGTCACAAGGTTTTCAGTCTTCTCAGACCAGGAAATCATTTCCTTTTAGCCCTTTAGTTAAGGGAGTTTATTAGTAGCCACAGGAAGAAATGACTGTTTCCACATAATGAGAAATATATTTAGATATTTATTGAAAGAGTTGGAGCCTTTTGAAACAGGAAAGGATTTGAGAACTCATCTAATACAACTTTTTTTAGATGAAGATGAGAACGGTACTCAGGAAGGCAAATGATCAATTCAAAGGGACATAAGTAGTTAGGAATCAAAATAGAACCAGACCGCTAGCAAGCCAACTTCCAATTCTGAGTTCTTTGCAAAGGAAAGCATGTTTTGCCAGTAGACTTAAGACGATCTTCAGCAAACAGGCCCAGCACATTTTATCCTGCTCCAGAGATCTGATAATGGAGCTATATTCCTGAACCTTTTCTCTCTACGTCATTCCATGTGTACTTAAGTATATTTCAATAGCATACTCACATGGTGTATAATCCTAAATGTTTAAAAGGATATATGATGAAAAGTTCCCTTTCTCCCTACTACCCCCAGCCACCCACTTTTGTCCCCAGAGGTGATTAGTGTTTCCAGTTACCTGTGTGTCCTTCCAGAGGTATCCTAGCTAAATGTGTTTTAAAATTACTCCTGTAGTCAGACTGTTCCCCTCCACTCCCCAGAAATAATGTGTAGGTGTCTTAAAAGGATGAATAAACTTTAAAATGGAACCTGGAAGATTTGGGGAAGAATGTTANCTCTAGCTGCGATGCGTGGGCTTCTCATTGTGGTGGCTTCTCTTGTTGCAGAGCACAGGCTCTAGGACATGCGGTCTTCAGCAGTTATGGCACGTGGGTGGCATAGTTGCGGCTCCCAGGCTCTGGAGCACGGGTTCAGTACTTGGGGCACACAAGCTTAGCTGCTCCACAGTGTATGGGGTCTTCCCTGACCAGAGCTTGCACCCATGTCTCCTGCATCGGCAGGCGGAGTCTTCATCACTGAGCCACCAGGGAGGCCCTGTTTGTAGATTTTTTGATGGTGGCCTTTCTGCCTGGGTGTGGGGTGGTATCATTGTAGCTTTGATTTGCATGTCTCTAAAAGTGATGTCGAATGTCTTTTCATGTGCCTCTTGGCCCTCTGTATGTCTTCCTTGAAGAAACATCTGTTTACATCCTCTGCCCATTTTTTGGTTGGGTTGTTTGTTTTCTTGGATATCGGGCTGCACACACTGTTCGTAAATTTTGAAACATTAATCCGTTGTTGGTTGCATCATTTTCTCCCATTCTGTAGGTTGTCTTTTCATTTTGTTTGTGGTTCCCTTTGCTATGCAAAAGCTTTGTAATTAGGTCCCATTTGTTTATTTTTGTTTTATTTCCATTACCCTAGGAGATGAATTGAAAAAGTTACTACTATCATTTATGTCAGTCAGTGTTCTGCCTGTTTTCCGCTAAAAGCTTTATAGTATTGGGCCACCATCACCCTGATACCACAGTCAGACAAAGACACTGAAAGGAAAGAAAATTACAGACCAATATCCCTGATGAACATAGATGCAAAAATCCACAACAAAATACTAGCAAACTGAATGAAACAGCTCATTTTAAAAATCTCACACAACAGTCAAGTGGGATTTATCCCTGGGATGCCGAGATGTTCACCGTATAAAAATCAATCACTGTGGTACACCTGTTAACAAAATGCAGGATAAGAACCATATGGTCATCTCGGTAGACGCAGACAAAGCACTTGACAAGATTTAGCACCCTGCCTTCCTCCTCTTCCCCTCTCCCGTTCTCCTAGTCATGTCTGCACAAGTGGAAACTGAGATCAGCTCCTTGTCCTGCAGTAGTGATTCTTGGATAAAATCTGATCTTGCCTCCCTGACTGGTGTTGGCTTCCCAGACCTTCGACAGCAGCCATAGGCGCTGTTGGGCCCACCCCCATCACTGCGCACCCTGACCTCTTCTGTTGAGTCACAACGTTTTCAGTCTTCTCAGACCAGGAAATCATTTCCTTTTAGCCCTTTAGTTAAGGGAGTTTATTAGTAGCCACAGGAAAAAATGACTGTTTCCACATAATGAGAAATATATTTAGATATTTATTGAAAGAGTTGGAGCCTTTTGAAACAGGAAAGGATTTGAGAACTCATCTAATACAACTTTTTTTAGATGAAGATGAGAACGGTACTCAGGAAGGCAAATGATCAATTCAAAGGGACATAAGTAGTTAGGAATCAAAATAGAACCAGACCGCTAGCAAGCCAACTTCCAATTCTGAGTTCTTTGCAAAGGAAAGCATGTTTTGCCAGTAGACTTAAGACGATCTTCAGCAAACAGGCCCAGCACATTTTATCCTGCTCCAGAGATCTGATAACGGAGCTATATTCCTGAACCTTTTCTCTCTACGTCATTCCATGTGTACTTAAGTATATTTCAATAGCATACTCACATGGTGTATAATCCTAAATGTTTAAAAGGACATATGATGAAAAGTTCCCTTTCTCCCTACTACCCCAGCCACCCACTTTTGTCCCCAGAGGTGATTAGTGTTTCCAGTTACCTGTGTGTCCTTCCAGAGGTATCCTAGCTAAATGTGTTTTAAAATTACTCCTGTAGTCAGACTGTTCCCCTCCACTCCCCAGAAATAATGTGTAGGTGTCTTAAAAGGATGAATAAACTTTAAAATGGAACCTGGAAGATTTGGGGAAGAATGTTATAGCAGTGAAAATTATTTAATGTTAAATTCAGTACCTGAGGTGGATAGACTATCTCCTTCTCTGAAAATCTTTGAACATAGAGTAGGTTATCTTCTTTATGGGTTAGTATATAAGCAGTTATCCTGCAGTGAGGAGATGAAACGACTTCAAAATTACATGTTTAGCCCAGAGATACAAATTTTTATTATAGCTGTTTTGGGCTAGATTTCTTTCCCATGTTTATCAGAATAAGTCTTAAAATGCCTGTTTTAGAAATGATTATTAGAATCAATTGTGAAGTTATATTTTACCCTTTTTTTTTTTTGAACCAGGAGATACTCTGTTAATCAATTGACCAGTTCTGTCCTTTACAACTGTCTGATGTTAGTGGCTGAAAAAATACTGAAAAATATTAGTCACAAAATGCTCAAATCTGGCCTTGAAGCGCATTTGAAAGCTAGCGTTTTGAAGCCGACAGGGAGGTCTTTCAGAGCCAAAGTGTTACCTCAGTGCATCTCAGGGCAGAAGATTCCTGCCAAGGAGCAAAAGGATGTTACTACACTCCCCTCCCCTCCGTCCACGGCCGTGCATGTAGGCACTTGACACCAGCTGCAGGCATCTCTCAGAGGTATTGTGGGTTTGGTTTCAGACCATTGCACTACAGTGAATCAGATACATTTTTTGGTTTCCCAGTGCATACAAAAATTATGTTTATACTATACTGTAATCTATTAAAATTATGCAATAACATTATGTCTAAAAGAAAAAATGTATATACTTTAATTTTAAAATACTTTATTGCTAAAAAGAAAAATGCTATCATCTGAGCAAGTGGTAATCTTTCTGTTGGCAGAGGGCCTTGTCTCAGTTTTGATGGTTGCTGACTGCTCAGGGTGGTGGTTGCCAAATGTCAGGGTGGCTGTGGCCATTTCTTAACATGAGACAGCAGTGAAGCTTGCCACATTAATTGGCTCTTCCTTGCATGAAACATTTCTCTGTAGCATGCAGTGCGGTGTTTGATAGCTTTCTATACAGAGGAGAACTTCTTTCAAAATCAGTCAGTTCCCACAAACCCTGCTTTATCAGCTAAGTTTATGTCACATTCTAGAGCCTTTGTTGTCATTTGAATATCAAGTTTACCATCTTACGTGGACTTGGTTTCCCAAAAGAATTACAGTAGTTAATATCAAAGGTCACTGGTCACAGATCACCATGACAAATATAATAATGAAAAAGTTTGAAATACTGTGAGAATTATCAAAATATTACACANTTTGTTGTCATTTGAATAATCAAGTTTACCATCTTACATGGACTTGGTTTCCCAAAAGAATTACAGTAGTTAATATCAAAGGTCACTAGATCACCATGACAAATATAATAATGAAAAAGTTTGAAATACTCTGAGAATTATCAAAATATTACATAGATACACAAAGTAACCAAATCATATGGGAAAACCAGCACAGACAGACTAGCTTGATGCAGGGTGGCTACAAACCTTTAGTTTAAAAAAAAAATACAATATATGCAAAGTATAATAAAATAAGGTATGCCTGTAGTCAGAATTTGTAATAACTTTGTCATCCTCTCCCCCAGCTTTAAATCACAAAAACAAATAAATGGGAAAAATCAACTCCTTTTGTGACTAGTTTGTATGCTACTCGTTGAACTCGACTGCATTTACAGAAGCATATATTTCTATAGTTGAAATTTCCTAACATGGTCTTTATTCAAGTATTTAGATGAGGACCAGTCTTCAGAGATAAAGGTACTGTGATACATCATCACTGGTTGCAAAACATAACTCTTTTGAATGATTTTCTGTCTTCTTCCTGTGGCATAGTTGATTTTAAATTGCTGGTGATAATTGTGTTACATTTTTAAATGGTTACATCTAAAAATAGTTTAGAATGGAGAGATTGTATGTGGATACCATAATTTTTTAAAAACATAGCAATGGTATTAAGCAGTGTCCCCTGTCCAGAGGGATAGCCGTTGATCCCAAGGGCTGGCAGATTTCTACCACCTTTGGTTCTTAGTGTACCTATTACAGAGGGACCATTATCTCCACCCCTCTGTGAAGCCTGCAGTCCAACAGAAATAGTAGGGGAAATCTGAGACAGAAGTTTAAATGATCTGTAACTAAAAGTGTTTTGGAGGCCAGTTTTATGGGAAAATTTGAGCATTGATCTAGTTAAAAGAAGAAAAGAAAGAAGCTGTTCATATGTAGGAAAACTTGGGCAAAGGCTAAAGCTTTGGGCAGAAATGTATTTACTGAGAGTCACTGAGTGTCCAGTGGTGACTGGCAGCAGCTGAGAGCCTATGGCTGCAGACCTGCCCTCAGAAGCTCATGGTGCCGCAGAAACAAGAGTACTTTAGGGACCATGGCTAGAGTGAGGACAAGTCTGTGTGGTGGGTCTCAAAAGCCTTGACACGTGATGTCTGAGCCCCTGTTACATACCAGACCCCATACTGGACACCAGAGAAAAAGCACAAACCACAGTTTCTGCCAGCAGAGGACCTGCTGTGTGTGTTGGCCAGGGGACAGATGAGGTCATGTGCCTCATCAGGGACAGGTTGCCTCTGATGGGCCTGGCCTTTAACATATCCGGGGGTTGGCAGCTGGCAGGCAGTTGGAGTGTGTGAGTCTGGAGCTTAAGGGAATGGCCTGGACAGGGAGCAAGCCAGGTCATGGACATGACTGTGACCTCCTAGAGAGGGGAAAGGGTCTGGGCCAAGCCTACAGGAGGAGACCAAGCCAGGGCAAGAGCAGCCAGACCAGTCTGTCCAGAGCCCCAGAACAGGGAGGAGAGGCTGCAGAGAGTGATGCTTTTGCGCATATGTGTGTTCATGATTGTTTAGACTTTGCTGTCTTGTTGCTTTGAAGTCCTTGGCTCAGAGAAGCTTTATCTCATTCAAAGTGGTAGGCATTTAAAGAACTTGAAATAGAGGAGATCTTCAGAAATCTTATCTGACATTCTTATTCCAAAACAGAATAACCTCCTCCATCACTGCTTGACAGTTCGAGCATTAGGGATGCCTTTTTCCTTCTCCCTGATCTTAATAGTGCATTGACTTCCAAAAGAGCTGCAGTCGGAGTTGATTAATGTTGGGGATTTGGAGGCTGGTTCTCTTGTCCTCTTTTGCTTTAGTGTGATGTTGAATACTGAAAACTCATTAAGCCACCAGTCCTTCATTCAGGAATTAGATGGTGTCTGTTCTCCAAAATGGAAAAATGTGTTACTCAAACGATGCTTCATTTGCTCCCTCCCTTCACAGGGGCTGTGGTGTGTCCTCTGAGGACAGGCCTGGGGAGAACACAGCGAGCATAGACACAGCCCGTGTCCTGGAAGCCTAGGGGTAGCCTGGGGGCCAGGCAGACGAGAGAACCACACAGTGAAAGCAGACACTAGACACAGCCTGTGTCCTGGAAAGCTTAGCAATAGCCTGGGGGCCAGGCAGACCAGGCAACCACACAGTGAGGTGCGAGAATAGAGAGGGTCTCCGAGAGCAGACAGCCCGTGTCCTGGAAAGCTTAGCAGTAGCCTGGGGGCCAGGCAGACAAGAGAACCACACAGTGAGAGGAGACACAGCCCGTGTCCTGGAAAGCTTAGGAATAGCATGGGAGCCGGGCAAACCAGAGAACCACACAGTGAGGCGAGAGAAAAGAGAGGACCGCCATGCCGGTGGAGACTGGGAACTGCAGTGGAAGGGCCCGGCGAGCATGTCTGGGAGTCATACACATTTAATTCTGGGGACTTGAGAAGAATAACTGTTTGCTGTTGCCTGCTCATGAGCTATGTTTATGAGAAACAAAGTCATAACTGGTGAAGTAACCCCTTCACATACTCCGAGGTATGACACTGCCCTTGAGACGTACTTGAACAAGTGAGTGAGGATGTGGGAACCGGAGAATAAAAGCCTGCATCCTGGGATGTCGCTTTAGAGGGCTTCCCATACATCTTCTTCCTCTGAAATATGCAGATTGTAGTTGAGATTATAAGAGGTCAGGTTCCATCTTCATCTGCACTGCGGACTGCTCAAGAGACACCTGCCGTGTCTGCTTCCCCCGCCCGTGTCTCATGAGGTCCTTGTGGGCATGCTGGTGGATACTCATGTTCAGTGTTGGCAGCCAAGAATCCAGCTTTTCCTAGAATGACTTTTACTGGGTTCCTAGTACGACTTATCTCTTTTTCCTGTAAGCAGCATTCAGTGATGATTCATCACCAGCCCTGAAGGAAAACTGTTTCAGCTTTCCTTTTTTTTTCTTACTTTCTAGTCATTAAAATGTAGCTCATGTTTAAAGGCGTATTTGACGGACAATTGGTTTATCTCAAAGCTCTGTGAATTCTGTCAGCTTATTACTGCTTAAATGAAATATATCTTCTTTTGTAGTTAATCTGTCTTAATCATCTGGATTTATGTCCTAAGATTGCCTTCTGATTGTCACTGACTTTAACTCACTCATGTAACCATAAATACTTATTTAATATCCACTGTACCCCAAACTCTTGTTAGGTCCCAGGGGTACAACTGTAGACAGTCTTTGACCTCCAAAAGCTTAGTGTCAAAATCTGAAAAGCAGAAAGAGGCTTGGACCTAAAAAGCCTTAAACAACTTTCCCTTTGTGTAAATCGTGGTCCTTCTAGGTGAATAGCCCTGGTTTGACTACTTAATGACTTTGTCAGCTTACTTGAGCTCTGTTAAGTTGTTTCTGCATCTATAAAATGGAAATGACTTACATGGTTCTCACAATGAGTTGCTGACGATTAGAGAATTCTCATTAGACAAAAGATACAAAGATTTCAGGGCCATCCATCAGAATGACGCCTGTCAGGGGGCTTCCAGCAGCTGTGAGCGGCTCCTCTGCCGTTCTGATGGGGGCGCCCACCATCCCCCCCACCCCCGCGTCCAGCCTTCCTCTGCCTGCTTGTGTTCTATCCCTGGTCATGTGCCTGCCCGCACCCCAGCACACGCCTGAGTATGTGCTTGGGGCGGGTGACTGAGGGGACCCCCAGGAGCAGCCCTCAGTACACAAGGTGTCAGCCCTGTCTCAGCTCCGTGCCAGAAGTGCTGGGACTTAGCTGGCAGGATTATTCAGACAGTCGATGAGGTAAACTTTGTTAGAATTGTGCTTAGTACAAAGTAAGCACTTAATATATTAATACCATTAATTTACTATAGAATTACTACTTAAATACATCAACCCTGGTGCTATTCTCAGTGAAATGGAACACAAGATAAACGGGCTTACATACACTTGCATATGATGATCCTCTGCTGCTGCTTTTTTTTTTTTAGAGAAAAATAAGAGAATATTATCTTCTTACTGACCCCCCTCCTCCAACTGAAAAAAAAAGGCAACCCACAAAATGTGACACAGTGATTTTGACATTATTCAAAAGCGTCCACATATTTATTACTACAGCACTAGTTCCCTTTCGCTAACAGAGGACTAAAATTCTTCCAGAAAGAGCCAGCTAACAAGCTTTGTGTATCCCTCTGTNCAATGTGAGCGATTCACTTATTCTTGCTGGTAAAACAAGCTGCTGGTACAGTAAGATTTATAGCGTAGCTTGTTTTCCCTCAAGATTCTGAAACTGGATCTGGCTTATCCAGAGATCCCTGATTTCTGGAAGTCCGTGGCCGATTCTGCAGAGAGGCTGGAGTTGAAAGGTGTGCCCCCATGACAGGGATGGATTTCAGAACTTGGTCTAGATTTCGGCAGTTCCTGAGCTCCACCTGTGAGCTCAGCAGCTCTCTCTCATTCACGTGCGACATCAACAGCAAGCACATTCTGAGGTCACCAAAGTTCCCCAGTTTCCCTGGAAGACTGAAAAGCAGTCCTGGGAGAAGACAGCAGTTACGGACAAACATGGTAAAATCTCTACAACTGGAGACAGTAAAAGCATCAGTAAATAGAGGATTTTTCTTTTTCTTATAGACAGGTATAAATAAGCTTGAGTACTGGGTAGGCCCAAAACCCTGTCCAGGTTTTTCCTAATAGGTAAGTGGGTGGTGACCCCCGCAGGACGGGCCCAGATACACAAGCCATTCAAAAGATGCTCAGCAGCTAACACAGGGAAGCCCAAGGGCTCAAGGTAGCCATTTGCTAGATGGCAACATCTGAGTAAGGATCTTAGTCCAAACATTTATGAGAAAATGTGCAGGGATTTCTTTGGTGCAGTTATAACATTACACTGAGACAGCTGTAGTTCCCAAAGGTATGTCATTCTTTTAAAAAAAATAAGTTTCATAAGAATAATACCATTTCTTGTTCTGAAGATTATGTAACCAGGAACATAAAAGGATGCAGAGACAAGTGTGGGTCCCTCGATATTGAGCACAAAGCAGGCCTGCTCCACATGACAGGCACGCGAAGCCCGGCCTTGTCCCTTCCTGAGATGACCACATCAATGACTCAGCCGGTAGATGTGTGTGCACACTGTGTGCGTGTGTGTGTGCGTGACTGCGCCCACACATGTGAACCTGTGTCCAGAGACAGGGAGGGAAAGAGAAAAGGAAAAAGAAAGCGAAGGCTCCGGTTTGCCCCTCTCCACTCAGATCACAGCAGGCCCCTTTAGCACGGGGACCGGAGACCGCCCTGGAGCTTCAGCACTGCACCGTCCAACCCTGAAGAGGCAGACTGCTCTTCCGGAGGGTTCCTCAGGGCCACCACCTCAGCAGACTTCCTGAACTGCACATTTCACAACACTCAGGATGCTGATGGACACCAATTTCCTCCTGAGACACCACTTCCTACCGCCCCCTCAGGAGGCCATCAGCGCTGACCACTGACCTTCACACAGATGCCTCGATTTGACAGGTTTGTCACAACCACCAGCTCCTCAAGAAGCCTCAGAACCCTGGGGGCTCCTGTGTGTTGTCTGGAGGTGAGCACTCCCCATCCGAGAGGACCACTCCTCTCGAGAAGGGCAGGTGAGGACAGAGTGACCGTCGGGAGTGCTTCCTCAAGATGAGACTAGACAGGAATCGACTGGTCAGACAAGCAGAGGAGTGAGAGAGAAGATCTTCACGGACAGACTCCATCAAGCCCTGGAGAGAGGACTGCAGAAGCTGGTGGTCAGCAGGCCTGGGAGTGACGCCCAGCTCGCAAGGTGGGCCGCTCCGTACCTTTTAGCCCCGACTGGATGATGGTGGGAGACAAGTCATCGTAGCTGTTCATCAGGCTGATGTCTCCAGAGGTGAAGCTGACGGTGAGCAGGGGCTTGATGTTCTGCACCGGGATGGGGTACGCTGCTGGACCATCTGCGAGAACAGAAGTGCCGGGTGAAAATGAGGTGACAAGCAGATGACCCAAACCCAGGCCTGCACGTGCAGCCCTGAGGAGGCCTGGAAACAGTTAACAGTGCAAGCAAGACCCTGGGCTGGGCAGGTCACCCAGGAAGGCGGTGCTGCACAGCATCAGGCTCTAACCACACGGGCACGCGGGGAGCCCAGGATGAGAGGCAGTGGGGACAGCAGCCCTGTGGGCACCGGGCGGGGCTCCATGGGCTCTGGGTGCCCTGCTGAGAGTTTACCAACCTGTGTGTTTCTGGTGATGTGCAAATGTGAATTACTTTAGCATCACGTGATATAGGAGGATTGGNTGACCCCCCTCCTCCAACTGAAAAAAAAAGGCAACCCACAAAATGTGACACAGTGATTTTGACATTATTCAAAAGCATCCACATATTTATTACTACAGCACTAGTTCCCTTTCGCTAACAGAGGACTAAAATTCTTCCAGAAAGAGCCAGCTAACAAGCTTTGTGTATCCCTCTGTTGCTTAGTTGGTCTCTTCTTCCAGTTCTTAGGTATTGTGTCCTGTGAACACGTAGAAGTGGGAGTGGGGTGGGGCCACAACTGCTGTCCTCTCTGCCCACCCATCGGGGGTCCCACTCCTCTGCTGCAGGTACTGTTCGGCACCGCCGACGGGCAGGTGATCGTCATGGACTGCCACGGCCGGATGCTGGCCCACGTCCTGCTACACGAGTCGGATGGCATCCTCAGCATGTCCTGGAACTACCCCGCCTTCCTGGTGGAGGACAGCAGCGAGAGCGACACCGACTCGGACGACTACTCCCCGCCCCAAGGTGGCCCTACAGGGAGGACAGGAAGGAGAAGGACCCCTTCCCCTCGGGCAGGGTTCTCAGTGGAGTGCAGGGCGGAGCCGGCCCGCCCAGTCTCTGACCTGGACAGGACCGTCACCTACCTCTCTGCCATCCCTTTGCGCAGAATGACTGGTCGGGTGGCTTGGCCCTCCACTGGTTTTCCTAGACGTAGAACGAGACTGACGGCCATTTCCGTGACCCTGGGGTGGGGTGTTGGGGGTGGGGTGCCTGGTGCCTAGGGAGAAACAGAGCTGAAGGTGAAAACTGCTGTGCTTTTCCTACGTCCTAACTCATAGTGCTCTAGATCCGTAACATTACTGAAGCCGGTGACCCTGGCTATGTGAGGAAAGGGTTAGTTGTGCCCGTGACGAAGGCCAGCATGTTGGCCTGGATGCCATGTCCCTGCCTGTTTATTTCAGGCAGAAGGTCTTCCCTTGTTCAGTTCAGAAGAACCCACTGCCCTCACCCCCCCACCTCCAAGCCTTTCAGTGATGTTAGAGGAGATGACGTCTGAGTTTGTGAACATTTGGCCCAGTCATGATAGATGGTTTCAGCCCCTTGGTGGGAGTGATTTTGGGTTTTGCCTCCCCCTACCACCTTGAGCATGCCTGAGGCCCCAGAGCAGAAGCCTTGGGGGTGGGTGCTGGCCTGGCCGTCCCCACTGTCAGCCCTCAGCGTGCCCCGCCCAGGGCTCTGACTCTCCCTCCGGGGTCCCATCCCTGCTCCTTTTAAAGAGCCTCTCTTTTTAAAGTAGACGGTGTGATGAGTAGTGAGTGAGAAGGACTGACTGCCAGTGGCAGTGATCAAATTGGTGTCTTTCAACACTGGGCTCAGCATACTTTTAAAACAGAACTTACTGGGTTGAATGCATACTTGCTCTTCCCCTCTTACTAGGGGAGAAACAGGGTCCAGAGACCAAGGTGATGGAGCAAGTCCAGACGAAGTCTAAGAGCAGCATTAGTTCCCAGCTGCACTCTAACCAGGTCCCCTCCTCAGAAGCACTGGGGCAGTTTGGAGGAGACTGAAACTTGCCTTTAAAGAGAACAGGGTGTTCCTGGTGACCTTGGGAATTTGAGCACAGAGGTCAGTACCTGCAGCATCTTAAAAGTGAAGCAGGGGACAGTTATTGCAAGAGCCTCCACAGGTGGGCTGAGCAGGTGTCAGGCTGACCCACTGCGAGGGGTGGACACAGGAGCACCCCTCAGGGCTCCTTCCTTAATACACACATATACACACACATCTCCTCACACTCAGGCACACTGGCATCAGCCACAGCTGGTCTGGGCCTCCTCCAGATGTGGGGTCTCTTCTGGTAAAAACAACTCATGGTGGCTGCTTGATGCCTGTAATGTTCAGTGAAGGTGTGTCCAGTGTTGAAAGGCAGCTTTCGGTACATTAGACCAGGATTAAGAAAATGTTTTCATTCTCCCCCTCCCCCAATCCTCCTATATCACGTGATGCTAAAGTAATTCACATTTGCACATCACCAGAAACACACAGGTTGGTAAACTCTCAGCAGGGCACCCAGAGCCCATGGAGCCCCGCCCGGTGCCCACAGGGCTGCTGTCCCCACTGCCTCTCATCCTGGGCTCCCCGCGTGCCCGTGTGGTTAGAGCCTGATGCTGTGCAGCACCGCCTTCCTGGGTGACCTGCCCAGCCCAGGGTCTTGCTTGCACTGTTAACTGTTTCCAGGCCTCCTCAGGGCTGCACGTGCAGGCCTGGGTTTGGGTCATCTGCTTGTCACCTCATTTTCACCCGGCACTTCTGTTCTCGCAGATGGTCCAGCAGCGTACCCCATCCCGGTGCAGAACATCAAGCCCCTGCTCACCGTCAGCTTCACCTCTGGAGACATCAGCCTGATGAACAGCTACGATGACTTGTCTCCCACCATCATCCAGTCGGGGCTAAAAGGTACGGAGCGGCCCACCTTGCGAGCTGGGCGTCACTCCCAGGCCTGCTGACCACCAGCTTCTGCAGTCCTCTCTCCAGGGCTTGATGGAGTCTGTCCGTGAAGATCTTCTCTCTCACTCCTCTGCTTGTCTGACCAGTCGATTCCTGTCTAGTCTCATCTTGAGGAAGCACTCCCGACGGTCACTCTGTCCTCACCTGCCCTTCTCGAGAGGAGTGGTCCTCTCGGATGGGGAGTGCTCACCTCCAGACAACACACAGGAGCCCCCAGGGTTCTGAGGCTTCTTGAGGAGCTGGTGGTTGTGACAAACCTGTCAAATCGAGGCATCTGTGTGAAGGTCAGTGGTCAGCGCTGATGGCCTCCTGAGGGGGCGGTAGGAAGTGGTGTCTCAGGAGGAAATTGGTGTCCATCAGCATCCTGAGTGTTGTGAAATGTGCAGTTCAGGAAGTCTGCTGAGGTGGTGGCCCTGAGGAACCCTCCGGAAGAGCAGTCTGCCTCTTCAGGGTTGGACGGTGCAGTGCTGAAGCTCCAGGGCGGTCTCCGGTCCCCGTGCTAAAGGGGCCTGCTGTGATCTGAGTGGAGAGGGGCAAACCGGAGCCTTCGCTTTCTTTTTCCTTTTCTCTTTCCCTCCCTGTCTCTGGACACAGGTTCACATGTGTGGGCGCAGTCACGCACACACACACGCACACAGTGTGCACACACATCTACCGGCTGAGTCATTGATGTGGTCATCTCAGGAAGGGACAAGGCCGGGCTTCGCGTGCCTGTCATGTGGAGCAGGCCTGCTTTGTGCTCAATATCGAGGGACCCACACTTGTCTCTGCATCCTTTTATGTTCCTGGTTACATAATCTTCAGAACAAGAAATGGTATTATTCTTATGAAACTTATTTTTTTTAAAAGAATGACATACCTTTGGGAACTACAGCTGTCTCAGTGTAATGTTATAACTGCACCAAAGAAATCCCTGCACATTTTCTCATAAATGTTTGGACTAAGATCCTTACTCAGATGTTGCCATCTAGCAAATGGCTACCTTGAGCCCTTGGGCTTCCCTGTGTTAGCTGCTGAGCATCTTTTGAATGGCTTGTGTATCTGGGCCCGTCCTGCGGGGGTCACCACCCACTTACCTATTAGGAAAAACCTGGACAGGGTTTTGGGCCTACCCAGTACTCAAGCTTATTTATACCTGTCTATAAGAAAAAGAAAAATCCTCTATTTACTGATGCTTTTACTGTCTCCAGTTGTAGAGATTTTACCATGTTTGTCCGTAACTGCTGTCTTCTCCCAGGACTGCTTTTCAGTCTTCCAGGGAAACTGGGGAACTTTGGTGACCTCAGAATGTGCTTGCTGTTGATGTCGCACGTGAATGAGAGAGAGCTGCTGAGCTCACAGGTGGAGCTCAGGAACTGCCGAAATCTAGACCAAGTTCTGAAATCCATCCCTGTCATGGGGGCACACCTTTCAACTCCAGCCTCTCTGCAGAATCGGCCACGGACTTCCAGAAATCAGGGATCTCTGGATAAGCCAGATCCAGTTTCAGAATCTTGAGGAAAAACAAGCTACGCTATAAATCTTACTGTACCAGCAGCTTGTTTTACCAGCAAGAATAAGTGAATCGCTCACATTGGAATTAGACACACTGTCTAACAGCTGTTTCTTCTAGGTCCTGAGTGGCTCGTAGGTGAGCATCACATCTCTGTGACAGTGTGTGTGATGACACTACCATCCAGCAGAGGGATCATCTTCTTTTCTGAGACCCCACATCACATCACCCAGACGCTGGGTGAAAGTCAAGGCCTTGATACGCAGACCTATCCTTTATGCGAACTTCATCTGTCTAGTAGTGCACAGAACATCGAATGAATTGAATTTAGGCTTTGCTCTTGGTTTGCATTTCACTTGGAGCTTTTGTAAGCGCTCTGAGTCCTCTCTGGGAATCGGGGTCACGGCAGAGGGAAGGAGACTCAGGATGGACAGTGGTGGGTTCTCTGATCTGACCTGCACTCTCGTAGTTGTGCCCTTCTCATCATGGAAGTGCCAGGACTGCAGTAGATGCATCGTGTGGTTTTCTCCTGGTTTAGGTGCGCTTCAGGGGAAGCAGCAGTCCCCACCCACGGAGTGAATGCTCTGAATCCATGGAATGAGCACTCCCCACCCATGGAATGAATACTCCCCATCCATTTAATGAACACTCCCCACCCATGTAATGAACACTCCCCATCCATGTAGTAAACACGTCCCACCCATGTTATGACCACTCCTCTTCCACGTAATGAACACTCCCCACCCATGTAGTGAACACGCCCCATCCATGTAATGAACACTCTGAATCCATGTTATGAACACGCCTCTTCCAGGTAATGAACACTCCCCACCCACATAATGAACACTCCCCATCCACGTAATCAACACTCCCCAACCATGTAGTGAGCACTCCCCACCCACGGAATGAATGCTCTGAATCCATGGAATGAGCACTCCACATCCATGTAATGAACACTCCCCATCCATGTAGTGAACAAGCCCCACCCATGTTATGAACACGCCTCTTCCAGGTAATGAACACTCCCCATCCATGTAATGAACACTCTGAACACTCCCCATCCACGGAAGGAACACTCTCCACCCATGTAATGAATGCTCCCCACCCACGTAGTAAACGCTCCCCATCCACGGAATGAACACTCTGAATCCATGTAATGAACACTCCCCACCCATGGAATGAACACTCCTCTTCCATGTTATAAATACTCCCCACCCATGTTATGAACACGCCTCTTTCAGGTAATGAACACTCCCCATCCATGTAATGAACACTCTGAACACACCCCATCCACGGAAGGAACACTCTCCACCCACGTAATGAATGCTCCCCTCCCATGTAGTGAACAATCCCCACCCATGGAATGAACACTCCTCTTCCATGTTATAAATACTCCCCACCCATGTTATGAACACTTCCCTCCCATGTAATGAGCACTCCCCACCCATGTAGTGAACATCTGTGTTCAGAGTCTCTATTGTCTTCACAAGAGAAACTTGTACATGCTCAGTGGCTCCATTTCTTAAACTACTCAAATGAGAGTTCAGGATGGACACCACCCCCCCCACCCACCATGTAAT
>SJYW01041444.1:286725-352237 GCA_006410735.1 Raphicerus campestris
GGCAGGAGGAGAAGGGGACGCCCGAGGATGAGATGGCTGGATGGCATCACAGACTTGATGGACGTGAGTCTGAGTGAACTCCGGGAGATGGTGATGGACAGGGAGGCCTGGCATGCTGCAATTCATGGGGTTGCAAAGAGTCGGATACGACTGAGCGACTGAACTGAACTGACTGATACTTTTACATTTAAGCTAAATTATTGTTAATAAATAGAAAAGCTTAAAGGTTTTTAAGAAAGTGTGCACATGTGGGCCCCTTTCTGTTTATTCTTATTTCCCAGAAATCTGTAGACTGCCTCATTTCTGGTGTGGATCAATTACGGTGGAGACACAATTCCACTCTCATGGAGGTATAGTGGAGATAGGTCTGAGAGTGAGTTGATGGGGGTGATAATGAACTGGGGACTGACTTCTAGTCTGACCCAGCTCATCAGAGAGACAGGCGTGCCATATTTTAGGAAGTTTGTAGTTGTGTGTGTGTTCAGTCGTGTCCAACTCTTTGTGATCCCGTGGACTATAACCCCCTAGGCTCCTCTGTCCATGGGATTCTCCAGGCAAGAATTACTAGAGGGGGTTGCCGTTGCCTCTTCCAGTGCCTCTTCCCTAGCCAGGGATCAAACCTATGTGTCCTGTGTCTCTTGCAATGGCGGTGAGGTCTTTACCACTGAGCCACCTGGGAATCCAGATGCCAGCACTAATTATCTAAATACATGTATTTTTAATTGTAGTAAAGTATACATTTACTGTCTCAACCATTTTTTAATTGTATTGCATTATTGTATAACCAGTCTCCAGAACTGTTTCATCGTGTAAAACTGAAACTATGCTTTCTTGTTTCTGTGAATTTGACTATTCTACACACCTCATGTAAGTGGAACCACGCAGTGTCTGTCTTTTTGTGTCTGGCTTATTTCATCCACATTGTAGCCTGTGTCAGAATTTCATTCCTTTTTAAGGCTGAAGAATATGCTGTTGTGTGTGTACAACATCTTGTTCATCCATTCATCCATCAGTGGATGTCTGGTTTCCTTCCAGCTTCTGGCTATTATGAATAATGCTGCTGTGAACAGGGATATACAAATATCTCTTTGAGATGCTCCTTTCATTTCTATTGGATAAATGCCCAGAGTCAGATTGCTAGGTTCTAACTTTCTGAGGAGCTTCCATACTGTTTCCACAGTGGGTGCTCCAGTTTATACTCCCACGAGAAGTGCACAGAGACCCCCCCACGTCCTTGCCAGCTCTTGTTGTTTTCTGGCTTTTTGGTTGTAGCCATCCAGATGGTCATGTGGTGGATCTCACTGTGGTTTTGATTTGTGTATCCCTGATGATTAGTTCGGAGAAGGCAATGGCACCCCACTCCAGTACTCTTGCCTGAAAAATCCCAGGGACGGAGGAGCCTGGTAGGCAGTCCATGAGGTCGCTAAGAGTCGGACACAACTGAGCGACTTCACTTTTACTTTCATACACTGGAGAAGGAAATGGCAACCCACTCCAGTGTTCTTGCCTGAAGAATCCCAGGGATGGGGGAGCCTGGTGGGCTGCTGTCTACAGGGTCGCACAGAGTCGGACACTACTGAAGCGACTTAGCAGCAGCAGCAGCAGATGATTAGTTACATTGAGCATCTTTTCATGTACTTGTTGACCGTGTGTATATCTTCCTTAGAAAAATGTCTGTTCAAGGCCATTGTCCATTTCCCTACTAGATTGTTTTGTTGTTGTTGTTGAGTTGCAGGATTTGGGGGGTATAAGTTTTATTTATTTATATAGGCTGCATTGCATGGCATGTGGGATCTTAGTTCCCCAACCAGGGATCACACCTGAGCCCCTTGCAGTGGATATGCAGATTCTTAACCATTGGACTGCTGGGAAGGTCCCAAGTTCCAGGATTTAAATGTATGTTTCAACAATGTAAAATCTTATGTGAGCAGATAAGCATATTTGTTGTTCATCTGTTCAAGCATCCAGGAAACATATTTTGCAGGGCTTCTATGCAGCTGGGCCTTGAGCTCAGAGCTCTGAGTGCTGAGGTATAGAAGGTGATGCAGGAGCCAGTCAAGGTAACGAGCTGGAGTCATGCCCCAGCCAGAGAAGGACAGTGTGGTTTTAAAGTGAGATTCAGCATTGCCCAGGCCACCTCTGCAACCCCTAGAGGCAGAGGTGGTACAAGCTGCCTGATACTAGGAATTGGAGAAATTCATGTAGCAGAAAGATGAAGAATGGAAGGAACTTAGGAAACTGGGAAGAAGGTTACAGAAATGGGCAGCCACGGAGCTGGAGTGCAGAGAAGCTCTGTGACCTGAGAGTGGCCAGAAAAAAGTCATAATCAGGCATTCTCAGAAAGAAGTAATGAGCACAGGGTGGGAAGCTGTGCTTGGATAGGAAATTCAGACTCCTGCTTTAGAAGTGAAGTGGTTCCAAGTGAGGAGGCGAACCTGGGAGGCACTGAAGTAGAGCAGAGTTGAGGCCATTAGTAGGAGGCCAATGTGTGTGGCAAAGTAAATGTAGATATTGGAGTCCCTGTGTGTTTGAGATTGAAGAAGAGGTTGCCTTGCTTACACAGTAACTGCGACCCTACTGCTGGTCTATTTCCTGGAACTTAGTATAGGTGCTCAGTAAGTACATTTTCAGTGGATTGACAGACAGTTATGGTTTTTTAGTTCTTTCTGTTGAATATTTGACCCGGTAGGCAGTGTGCCCTCAATTAGATCTCATGCCAGCTTTCTACCTCTTGGCTAACCGAGAGACAAGTCGGAGAGCTTGGGAACTCTCAGCCCGTTCTGCCTTAAGATCTCTTATGTCTGCCAGAGCATAATGTGGATTGAAGCACTGAAACACGCTCCCAGTGCACTGAGCATCGTGCATGATTCTGTCTGACTCAGGGCACCCTTCCCACCAGCCTTGCATCCCCCCTACAGAGATTGTCCTTCCTGGCCATTTCAGTTTGAGGAAATCCATCGTCTCTGTTGTCCACACAGACACGTCCTTTGGTAAATCTGCCCGAAGACTGCGACCCCTCTTCTCTGTGAACCTTCAAGGTGTTTACTACCTCTGGCACGGGTATTACACTTTTTTTGTTTACTTGTTTTACTTTCTTAAAGACCACAGTTTCTCTATTTTTCTGATCTTCACTGTGCTTAGAATGCAGTAGAAGCTCAATGACCTTAACCATTTGCAAGAGTTCTCATCAGCTATCACATGAAACTAGCATAGATCCTGAGTTTAAGCCATTTGAGGCTCAGGGATAAGAGACAGACTGGCTATCTTATCTACCTTTGGAAAAGATATTCACGTAGCATCCCTGCATTTTAATAAATTGTTGACTCTTTTTTCATTTGAGGGTCTGTTTCAGGCATTGAAAAATTACCTCAATAATATACAGTTAAATAATGATGCTCTTAAAAACCAACTACAGTATCGATTGCGTGTGGCAGCAGCTTAACTGTCGTCTGTAATGATTCTAGAATCATGTGTCTGTACTGTGCTCTTCAAGTTGTCCAAAGGCAGGAACATTTTTATGGCAGGAAGGAAGTTAGGCAGCTTATTGGGCTGTTTATAAAAAGAACTAAATGCAGTTTAGATTGGATAATTTATTTCCAAGTTAATGAGATTGTAGGTTATTGCGCACAAAGCCAGTGCCCGGCACAGACTGGTGGCAGCCTCACTTTAAAACGGATTCTCCTGAGTTACTCACAGCAGCAGTGCCTAAGGCTGATGCTCTTAGAAGGAAATGCACTCTAATTCATTTTCCTTTCCTTCCTCCCTGTCATACTTAAAAAGTCTAGAGTCCATCTCACCAGCTGCTATCTGTGACCATCTGTATTTAATTGGGGGTTCCCAGGTGGTACTAGTGGTAAAGAACCTGCCCGCCGATGCAGGAGAAGCCAGAGACGAGAGTTAGATCCGTGGGTCAGGAAAAGCCCCTGTAGCAGGGCATGGCAACACACTCCAGCATTCTTGCTTTGGAAACCCCATAGACAGAGGAGCCTGGCGGGCTGCAGTCTATCGGGTTGCAAAGAGTCAGACACGACTGAACCGGCTTAGTACGCACATATGTAATTGCATATCTGATAATCTGACCACAGAGTTTGAGGGTTGGCATCACTGACTGTAGTTCAGAGGCACAGTGTGTGATCTGCCTTTGATCAGTGTGTTTTTGTTTGGTTGGATTGTTGGATTTTGGGGGTTTGTGTGTTTTAGCTTTATAAACGTTTTCTGTATTTAAGGCAGNGGCAGGAGGAGAAGGGGACGCCCGAGGATGAGATGGCTGGATGGCATCACAGACTTGATGGACGTGAGTCTGAGTGAACTCCGGGAGATGGTGATGGACAGGGAGGCCTGGCATGCTGCAATTCATGGGGTTGCAAAGAGTCGGATACGACTGAGCGACTGAACTGAACTGACTGATACTTTTACATTTAAGCTAAATTATTGTTAATAAATAGAAAAGCTTAAAGGTTTTTAAGAAAGTGTGCACATGTGGGCCCCTTTCTGTTTATTCTTATTTCCCAGAAATCTGTAGACTGCCTCATTTCTGGTGTGGATCAATTACGGTGGAGACACAATTCCACTCTCATGGAGGTATAGTGGAGATAGGTCTGAGAGTGAGCTGATGGGGGTGATAATGAACTGGGGACTGACTTCTAGTCTGACCCAGCTCATCAGAGAGACAGGTGTGCCATATTTTAGGAAGTTTGTAGTTGTGTGTGTGTTCAATTGTGTCCAACTCTTTGTGATCCCGTGGACTATAACCCCCTAGGCTCCTCTGTCCATGGGATTCTCCAGGCAAGAATTACTAGAGGGGGTTGCCGTTGCCTCTTCCCTAGCCAGGGATCAAACCTATGTGTCCTGTGTCTCTTGCAATGGCGGTGAGGTCTTTACCACTGAGCCACCTGGGAATCCAGATGCCAGCACTAATTATCTAAATACATGTATTTTTAATTGTAGTAAAGTATACATTTACTGTCTCAACCATTTTTTAATTGTATTGCATTATTGTATAACCAGTCTCCAGAACTGTTTCATCGTGTAAAACTGAAACTATGCTTTCTTGTTTCTGTGAATTTGACTATTCTACACACCTCATGTAAGTGGAACCACGCAGTGTCTGTCTTTTTGTGTCTGGCTTATTTCATCCACATTGTAGCCTGTGTCAGAATTTCATTCCTTTTTAAGGCTGAAGAATATGCTGTTGTATGTGTACAACATCTTGTTCATCCATTCATCCATCAGTGGATGTCTGGTTTCCTTCCAGCTTCTGGCTATTATGAATAATGCTGCTGTGAACAGGGATATACAAATATCTCTTTGAGATGCTCCTTTCATTTCTATTGGATAAATGCCCAGAGTCAGATTGCTAGGTTCTAACTTTCTGAGGAGCTTCCATACTGTTTCCACAGTGGGTGCTCCAGTTTATACTCCCACGAGAAGTGCACAGAGACCCCCCCACGTCCTTGCCAGCTCTTGTTGTTTTCTGGCTTTTTGGTTGTAGCCATCCAGATGGTCATGTGGTGGATCTCACTGTGGTTTTGATTTGTGTATCCCTGATGATTAGTTCGGAGAAGGCAATGGCACCCCACTCCAGTACTCTTGCCTGAAAAATCCCAGGGACGGAGGAGCCTGGTAGGCAGTCCATGAGGTCGCTAAGAGTCGGACACAACTGAGCGACTTCACTTTTACTTTCATACACTGGAGAAGGAAATGGCAACCCACTCCAGTATTCTTGCCTGAAGAATCCCAGGGATGGGGGAGCCTGGTGGGCTGCTGTCTACAGGGTCGCACAGAGTCGGACACTACTGAAGCGACTTAGCAGCAGCAGCAGCAGATGATTAGTTACATTGAGCATCTTTTCATGTACTTGTTGACCGTGTGTATATCTTCCTTAGAAAAATGTCTGTTCAAGGCCATTGTCCATTTCCCTACTAGATTGTTTTGTTGTTGTTGTTGAGTTGCAGGATTTGGGGGGTATAAGTTTTATTTATTTATATAGGCTGCATTGCATGGCATGTGGGATCTTAGTTCCCCAACCAGGGATCACACCTGAGCCCCTTGCAGTGGATATGCAGATTCTTAACCATTGGACTGCTGGGAAGGTCCCAAGTTCCAGGATTTAAATGTATGTTTCAACAATGTAAAATCTTATGTGAGCAGATAAGCATATTTGTTGTTCATCTGTTCAAGCATCCAGGAAACATATTTTGCAGGGCTTCTATGCAGCTGGGCCTTGAGCTCAGAGCTCTGAGTGCTGAGGTATAGAAGGTGATGCAGGAGCCAGTCAAGGTAACGAGCTGGAGTCATGCCCCAGCCAGAGAAGGACAGAGTGGTTTTAAAGTGAGATTCAGCATTGCCCAGGCCACCTCTGCAACCCCTAGAGGCAGAGGTGGTACAAGCTGCCTGATACTAGGAATTGGAGAAATTCATGTAGCAGAAAGATGAAGAATGGAAGGAACTTAGGAAACTGGGAAGAAGGTTACAGAAATGGGCAGCCACGGAGCTGGAGTGCAGAGAAGCTCTGTGACCTGAGAGTGGCCAGAAAAAAGTCATAATCAGGCATTCTCAGAAAGAAGTAATGAGCACAGGGTGGGAAGCTGTGCTTGGATAGGAAATTCAGACTCCTGCTTTAGAAGTGAAGTGGTTCCAAGTGAGGAGGCGAACCTGGGAGGCACTGAAGTAGAGCAGAGTTGAGGCCATTAGTAGGAGGCCAATGTGTGTGGCAAAGTAAATGTAGATATTGGAGTCCCTGTGTGTTTGAGATTGAAGAAGAGGTTGCCTTGCTTACACAGTAACTGCGACCCTACTGCTGGTCTATTTCCTGGAACTTAGTATAGGTGCTCAGTAAGTACATGTTCAGTGGATTGACAGACAGTTATGGTTTTTTAGTTCTTTCTGTTGAATATTTGACCCGGTAGGCAGTGTGCCCTCAATTAGATCTCATGCCAGCTTTCTACCTCTTGGCTAACCGAGAGACAAGTAGGAGAGCTTGGGAACTCTCAGCCCGTTCTGCCTTAAGATCTCTTATGTCTGCCAGAGCATAATGTGGATTGAAGCACTGAAACACGCTCCCAGTGCACTGAGCATCGTGCATGATTCTGTCTGACTCAGGGCACCCTTCCCACCAGCCTTGCATCCCCCCTACAGAGATTGTCCTTCCTGGCCATTTCAGTTTGAGGAAATCCATCGTCTCTGTTGTCCACACAGACACGTCCTTTGGTAAATCTGCCCGAAGACTGCGACCCCTCTTCTCTGTGAACCTTCAAGGTGTTTACTACCTCTGGCACGGGTATTACACTTTTTTTGCTTACTTGTTTTACTTTCTTAAAGACCACAGTTTCTCTATTTTTCTGATCTTCACTGTGCTTAGAATGCAGTAGAAGCTCAATGACCTTAACCATTTGCAAGAGTTCTCATCAGCTATCACATGAAACTAGCATAGATCCTGAGTTTAAGCCATTTGAGGCTCAGGGATAAGAGACAGACTGGCTATCTTATCTACCTTTGGAAAAGATATTCACGTAGCATCCCTGCATTTTAATAAATTGTTGACTCTTTTTTCATTTGAGGGTCTGTTTCAGGCATTGAAAAATTACCTCAATAATATACAGTTAAATAATGATGCTCTTAAAAACCAACTACAGTATCGATTGCGTGTGGCAGCAGCTTAACTGTCGTCTGTAATGATTCTAGAATCATGTGTCTGTACTGTGCTCTTCAAGTTGTCCAAAGGCAGGAACATTTTTATGGCAGGAAGGAAGTTAGGCAGCTTATTGGGCTGTTTATAAAAAGAACTAAATGCAGTTTAGATTGGATAATTTATTTCCAAGTTAATGAGATTGTAGGTTATTGCGCACAAAGCCAGTGCCCGGCACAGACTGGTGGCAGCCTCACTTTAAAACGGATTCTCCTGAGTTACTCACAGCAGCAGTGCCTAAGGCTGATGCTCTTAGAAGGAAATGCACTGTAATTCATTTTCCTTTCCTTCCTCCCTGTCATACTTAAAAAGTCTAGAGTCCATCTCACCAGCTGCTATCTGTGACCATCTGTATTTAATTGGGGGTTCCCAGGTGGTACTAGTGGTAAAGAACCTGCCCGCCGATGCAGGAGAAGCCAGAGACGAGAGTTAGATCCATGGGTCAGGAAAAGCCCCTGTAGCAGGGCATGGCAACACACTCCAGCATTCTTGCTTTGGAAACCCCATAGACAGAGGAGCCTGGCGGGCTGCAGTCTATCGGGTTGCAAAGAGTCAGACACGACTGAACCGGCTTAGTACGCACATATGTAATTGCATATCTGATAATCTGACCACAGAGTTTGAGGGTTGGCATCACTGACTGTAGTTCAGAGGCACAGTGTGTGATCTGCCTTTGATCAGTGTGTTTTTGTTTGGTTGGATTGTTGGATTTTGGGGGTTTGTGTGTTTTAGCTTTATAAACGTTTTCTGTATTTAAGGCAGATTGGTAGAATCGCCTTACATTCTGTAAGGTTCAGGTATTAATGTAAGATATTTGGGTAAAAAATTAAAAGAGGAAGATAGTGTGGACACTGAAAAGTCAAGTGAGTGATTATGGTCATTGGCTTTCTGTGCTCTTGAAGGAGACTCTTAGCAAAAATTGTACTTGCCTCCTTTTGTTGAGAATTAACTGCCTATTCTCACAAAGCTGGCATAGGTATGCTTTTCCCATTGTTTGCTGTAAATAGATGAAAAAGTTCTTTCTGGGGTTGTCTGCTTAAAAATTCTAGAATGGTGCATGTTCTTTTAAAATGGAGGTTTGGGTGAATGAGTCCTGAGCCAGCTTTTATTACTGTGGCTTAGTTTTTGGTCAGATCATTGTAACTTAATATTCAGAACTGTCCATGGCAACAACCAACACAGTTTTATGATGACTAGTCACCACCTTGGTCTGTTTACAAGTCAACTGCTCTTGAAGGCTTTCCTTCTGTGTACATGCCTGTACAAACGTTGAATACTTCCTTCTGTCCGGGCTGTGAAACATTTGAAGTGTATTTCCTCTGCAAGAGATACCCACCTTCTCATGGGGAGCTTAGGCTTCCTTGGTGGCTCAGTGGTAGAAGACAAAAAAGTCTGCCTGCCAATGCAGGAGATGTGGGTTCAATCCCTGGCTTGAGAAGACACCCTGGAGAAGGAAATGGCAACCCACTCCAGTATTCTTGCCTGAGAAATCTCACTGACAGAGGAGCCTGGCAGGCTGTAGTCCATGAGGTTGCAAAGAGTTAGACACGACTGAGCAACTAAAGAACAACAGAAAGGAAGGCAGGTGATTGGGTAACAGGAGACCTCTCTGACATTCCTGGGGTCTGACTCCCCAGCAGGGCCTCATCACCCAGAAACCATGTAACTGGGTGGTCACCTTTTCTTTCTCTCAAGCCAGTGTAGCTGGTTTGACCCTTTCGTGGTCTTTTGACTCTAATCCCACTTGAACAGCTTATCTTTAACAAGGGAAGGACATCCTGCTTTTTATTTTTATTCCCCTCAAGTTTTAGGGGCTTTCCTGATAGCTCAGTTGGTAAAGAATCTGCCTGCAGTACGGGAGACCCAGGTTTGATTCCTGAGTCAGGAAGATCTGCTGGAGAAGGGATAGGCTACCCATTCCAGTATTCTTGGGCTTCCCTTGTGGCTCAGCTGGTAAAGAATCTGCCTGTAATGTGGGAGACCTGAGTTCGATTCTTGGGTTGGGATGATCCCCTGGAGAAGGGAAAAGCTATGCCCTCTAGTATTCTGGCCTGGAGAATTCCATGGACTGTATGGTCCATGGGGTCGCAAAGAGTCAGACACGACTGAGCGACTTTGACTTCGCTAAGTTATCAGAGGACCCCATGCAGTGCACACAGATAGTGGAGTAGTGGGAAGCTTTGGGCTCCAGTCACAGGCATCATCCTTGTGTCCACGTCCACAGCTCCCTCGGGTCAGGCCTCAGCTGAGACTTCCTTTGGGGACACCTTCTCTGTCCCCCTGCCTGAAATGACCCCTGCTCTTCCTTTGGCCCCTTATCTTACTGCTGTTACCTTGCAGCATTGCCACCATCTGACACCGTCAGACCATCTGTCCCTGTCACAGAGCCCAAGACCCTCCTGTCTCCCTTCCCTCCTCAGAGCCTCAGACCCATGAAGCAGGGAATTCCTTTTCTTTTGTGTCAGTCCCCAGATGCCGGGCAGGTGTCTGGCCCACTACATACACTTTACAGGGACTCACTGACGGACTGATGACAGCTCATGGGCGAGTATGATTGGTGGGCGCATGGCATGGATCATGTGGCAGCAGGAGGTGAGGTCAGGAGCTCGTTGGCGTCTCTTCATGTGCTGTAAGGGGTTGAAACCAGCCGTTGACCATCCGTGACGCCGTGGTCAGGGAGGCTGAGGGGGCAGACTCCCCTCTCTTCTCACAAGGGGCTGGCGTCTGCCACAGAGAGAGGGCAGTCTGACTGTCCACAGCTGCTCCCTGAGCTCCCTGTGAACGCCACACGTCTCCAGCCAGGGGCCACCTGTGTCTGTCCAGCACATTCACCAGGGCACCAGGTTCCTGCCACACCAGTGCTCCCGAAATGTGTCTTGTGTTGTGCCTCAGATTTACATGCAAAATACCTACAGCAGATTAAGATCTGAATATTATCGACTCCACACCTCTAGCTTTGATTCTAAAAATAGTCATTTTGTGCAATTTGAGAAAGCGATGAAGCCTACAGATTTGCATCTGAGTTTTTCCCTAGCAGATGACAGCTGTTCAAACGAAAACATCATCTGTGGGAGTCGTGTGTATCCAGGTTTGCTGGAAGAGAATATTAGGCAGACACAGTTCCTTTCGGCTGCAGCTGATCCTGGGCAGGGGGGCCGTGCCTGGAGAAGACATGCCCCGTGCATGAGGCTGGGTTGGACGAGACCGGGGAATGCCTGTTCCACCAAATGATGGGGCCCCAGAAATCGTTGAGGGCGAGGCCGCTGGCTAGAGGCACCCCCCCACCCTGCATCTGTGCCACCACCTTGACTCCTGTGCTTTCTGAAACACACAGCACTTATAGTGAGGACTTGTAGGCTGGGTCCCCAGTGACCAGCACAATAAGCCGAGCACCGGGAGGAAGCAAGCCTTGTAGAGAGGAAGAGGACATGTAAGCACCTGTGCAAGTATACATGAGGTATAAAAGGATTTTGTGGTATGTGTTAATTTTCTTATTTATTTCCAGCTTTATTAAGATTTATTTGATATGAACACTCTGTGATTTTAAGGTGAACAGGGTGTGGATTTGATACCCTTATATATTATAGTACCAACATAGATAGCATATTCAAAAGCAGAGACATTACTTTGCCGACTAACGTCCATCTAGTCAAGGCTATGGTTTTTCCAGTGGCCATGTATGGATGTGAGAGTTGGACTGTGAAGAAAGCTGAGTGCCAAAGAATTGATGCTTTTGAACTGTGGTGTTGGAGAAGACTCTTGAGAGTCCCTTGGACTGCAGGGAGATCCAACCAGTCCATTCTGAAGGAGATCAACCCNATCCCTGCCGCCCCCACCACGGCAGCACCTCCACCCCCGCTGCCGCCCCCACAGCCCCCGGTGGACACGTGCTTGAAGAAGGGTGACTTCTCTCCATACCCCACAGCAGCGCACTACCAGCCACCCCTGGGCTACGAGCGGATCACCACTTTCGACAGCAGCGGCAACGTGGAGGAAGTGTGCCGGCCCCGGACGCGGATGCTCTGCTCACAGAACACCTACACACTGCCCGGCCCGGGCAGCTCGGCCACGCTGAGGCTCACGGCCACCGAGAAGAAGGTCCCGCAGCCCTGTACCAGCGCCACCCTGAACCGCCTGACAGTCCCGCGCTACTCCATCCCCCCGGGGGACCCGCCACCTTACCCCGACCTTGCCGGCCCACTGGGCCCCAGCCGGGGCATGGGACAGAGGCCAGACGGCGGCCTCATCCACGCCACGCTGCGCAGGAACAACCGCGAGGCGGCGCTCAGGGCGGCGCAGCTGGCGGAGCCCCCGCGGCCGCCGCCGCACCCGCCCAAGCCCAAGGGCGCGGCGCCCTTCCCCTCGCGGCCACCGCCCGCACTCTACACCTGCAGCCAGTGCAGCGGCGCCGGGGGTGCGGCAGGCCGGCCTGACCCGGGAGCACAGCCAGGCGCCAGCCTGGTGCACGCGGCCAGCACCTCTCCGCTGACCTCCCAGTCGTCCTACAGCCTCCTGGGCGCGGCCGAAGGCGCCCGCGAACGTGCCGACTACGTGAACTCGGCTTTCACGGAGGACGAGTCGCTGGCCCAGCACTGTCCGGCCGACAAGCCGCCGAGGCACCCGGCGCTGGGTGAGGCTGCTGTGGCCGTTAAGCGGCCACCCCCCTACCAGTGGGACCCCGTGCTGGGGGAGGACGTATGGGTCCCTCAGGAAAGGACAGCCCAGAGCACGGTGCCCAATCCCCTGAAACTGCCCCCTCTGATGGTGGGTCCGAGCCAGCACCTGGACGTGTCCCGAGTGCCCTTCGTCTCCCCCAAGGCTCCCGCCAGCCCTGCTGCCACTTTCCAGCCCGGCTATGGGATGGGGGTACCCTACCCAGCCGGCTACAGCACCTCCCCACTGCCGGGGGTGCAGGCTCCCTGCTCCCCAAAAGATGCCCTGGCCCCAGCGCAGTTTGCCCAGCAGGAGTCCACCGTGGTTCTGCAGCCTGCCTACCCACCCAGCCTGGCCTACTGCACCTTGCCCCCCATGTACCCGGGAAGCAGTGCCTGCTCCAGTTTACAGCTGCCCCCTATCGCCTTGCACCCCTGGAACTCCTACAGCACCTGCCCGCCGGTGCAGAACCCCCAGGGCACTCTCCCCACCAAGACACACTTGGTGGTGGAGAAGCCCCTGGTGTCCCCCCCGCCCACCGACCTCCAAAGCCACCTGGGGACAGAGGTGATGGTGGAGACTGCAGACAACTTCCAGGAAGTCCTCTCCCTGACAGAGAGCCCAATCCCCCAGCGGACAGAGAAATTCGGGAAGAAGAACCGAAAGCGGCTGGACAGCCGGGCAGAGGAGGGCAGTGTTCAGGCCATCACCGAGGGCAAGGTGAAGAAGGAGGCTCGGACGCTGAGTGACTTTAATTCCCTCATCTCCAGCCCCCGCTTGGGGAGGGAGAAGAAGAAAGTGAAGAGTCAGAAGGACCAGCTGAAGTCGAAGAAGCTGAATAAGACGAACGAGTTCCAGGACAGCTCAGAGAGCGAGCCAGAGCTCTTCATTAGCGGGGATGAGCTGATGAACCAGAGCCAGGGCAGCAAGAAGGGTTGGAAGAGCAAGAGGAGCCTGCGGGCGGCCAGCGAGCTGGAGGAGTTCAAGTGCAGGAAGGCCAGCGAGAAGGAGGACGGCCGGCTAGGCAGCCAGGGCTTCGTGTATGTCATGGCCAACAAGCAGCCGCTCTGGAATGAGGCCACCCAGGTGTACCAGCTGGACTTCGGGGGGCGGGTGACCCAGGAGTCAGCAAAGAACTTCCAGATCGAGCTGGAGGGGCGGCAGGTAAGAAGCCGTGTCCCAGGGTGCAGCCAGAATGCGACCTTTTGGTCGCGACAGATCTCTGGGCTTTGGTCTTCG
The DNA here is from genome assembly GCA_006410735.1 of Raphicerus campestris. Lineage (NCBI taxonomy): Eukaryota > Metazoa > Chordata > Mammalia > Artiodactyla > Bovidae > Raphicerus > Raphicerus campestris. The sequence continues at coordinate 300,305 of SJYW01041444.1, forward strand.
AGGAGAATCGTTCAGAAGGCCGATGGGCACTGTGGGGAGCAGCTGATGTCTCTTAGGGTGGGGCCACTCGGGCCTCTTATCTTCAGTGTGCCCGTCCGTATCTTACTTCTCACCAAAGTGACCCATGTCCTGATTTTTTAAAGTCCCAGGGTTCCTACAAGACCCGTGAGGAAAGTAGCAGGCACTTGCCCACTCTCAGACCCTATCCTCCCAGAGGCTTACTCTTCCAGTTCTGTGTGTTTTTCCTGGTGTCTGTCGATGCATTGGCAAAGAACACATTTCTATTTCTGTCTCTTGATTTTTCAGTTTGGAGCGTCATGTACTTATTTCTCTCTAAGCAACTTGGGGTTCATTTTCTTCACCCTAGTCTCCCCCCAGTACAGGTGAACTTTCCCTTCCCCTTTTCCCAGGTAAATCAGTCATTGTGGGTCCCTGATTGTGCCTCTAAATATGACTCATGTCTGAGCCACTATGTTTCCTTCACTGTGTAGGTTCGTTGCGCTAGACGTAACAATTACCCAGCTTCTGTTTGCTTACTTCTCTGTGTTTCTGTCATAAAGTCCTTCTCTGACTCTCCAGCAGAACAAGCAGAAAAAGGCTTGAGCCTTTTTCATAGTTTCTCAGTTCTTCCTGTTCCAACCTGGAGTTCTTGTGGTCCCACTGCATGGCTGTCATTCTGGACTGTCCTTCCCCACTATTCTGAGAACTCTCTTCACCACTCATTTAAATCTGAACATTGTTAACTCGCTCAACAAATGTTTATAGAGTACCTGCTATATGCCTGGCAATCTTCTGGGCCCAGGAGTTGGCAAATCATGGCCCACAGGCCCACCCAGCCTGCAGCCTCTTTGTATAAAGTTTTACTGAGACACAGCCACATCCGTCCACTTCAATACTGTCTACCCTGCTCTCATCCTACAACAGCAGTTCAGTAGTTGTGGCAAAGTCCACGTGACCTGCAAAGTCTGAAATGTTTTATTATCTGCCCCTCCCAAAGAGTTTGCTGACCTCTGTTTTGAGTGCTGAAATTAGAGTACTGAGGAAAGCAAAGGAAAGCTCCCTGTCCTCGTGGGGTTTACAAAAATGGAAAAGAGACCATGAACAAATAAATGTCATGTCATGTAACAGCATCAGCAGTGTGGTCCCAGTAAGCCCTGGGGTGGGGTGACCGGAACACAGAGGCCCACGGGGGAACCGGGCACGCTCTCCTGGTCCCTCTCTGAGCAGGGACGTCTGACAGTCGCAAGCAGTGGTTCTCTTAAGCCTGTTTCAGCCTGGAGATTCCTTTCTCTGCTGCTCCTTTCTCCTTTCTGTTTCCTTGGTAGAGAAACCCCTTCCTCTGACCCACGGAGCTCCCCATGCTCCGAATCTTTCTTGCGGCCTCCCCATCGCACAGTTCAGCATGGTCCTCCATGCGTTTATTTCCCACTAACTCACAGTTAGGTTGAGGAGCTTATCAGAGTCGCAGATCTCTCACAGATGTGCTGTCTGCCTCTGTCGGGAGCGGCCCTGAGGGTCTCCTTTAACTTGTCTGCCTCCCCACCCCACCCCACCCCAGGTGATGCAGTTCGGGAGGATCGATGGCAGCGCCTACATCCTGGATTTCCAGTACCCCTTCTCCGCCGTGCAGGCCTTCGCAGTCGCCCTGGCCAACGTGACTCAGCGCCTCAAGTGAGGGGCCTGGTATGGACAGGAGAGAGGGGCCTGACCTGATGGAGCCCCATGGCCCTGGGGTCTGGGGCCAGAAGACGAGGGCAGAACTGGAAACGTCTCTCAGGCCCAGGAGAGGGCACTGACCTTTCGTTGTTATTTGTTTGGGTTTTCACTATCCTTTATTGTCTTTTTTTTTTCCTTCTTTTTAAACAAAAGTAAGATATAAGAGAGTGGCATTTGGAACCGAAGGGTGCGAGGCAGCTGGTGGTGCTTGGGAAGCAAAGCTGCTGTGGGAATGGATGTCCTCTTGGGTTTGTTTCTGTCAGCCACAGGCCGGGGGTCCCTTCCAAGGGAAGGTCAGCTGGCCTCTTGCCTGGCTGCTTCTCCGAGATTAGGAGCTTGTATTGTTTTCCTCCTCTACAACATCCAGCTTTTATTATTCCTCCAACATCACCACCAGTGTGAAAAAAAAACAACAATGTTTAAAGAAAAACACAACCAAAAAATCCTGAAGGTACAGGTTCTCTTGGTGGGGCACCGTTCACTTCACACATCATGTTATTCCCCACCCCCCAGGTGACTTGATTAATGAAGGGTATTTTGGCAAATGCACTGTGTTTGACTAATAAAAGGAGGCTTTTTTCCCCAGGGTGCTGTTGCCAGGTATAAAAGGATGTGCTGTGAGCTGACAGGGAAGGATGACAGGAGGAAGGGACTCCTGCAGGTGTGTGCGAGGTCCAAGGGCCACGCTCGTCAGCATGTTTACATTGACGCCTCCACTAGATCCCCAGTGTGTCAGAATTCCATTGGCTCAGCAATCCTTCTGGCTGATCAAGCTCCCCACATGTGGTGGGGGTCAGTGGTTTCCTGGGCTGCAGGGATGTGTCACTAGANCCGTGGTTCTGCAGCCTGCCTACCCACCCAGCCTGGCCTACTGCACCTTGCCCCCCATGTACCCGGGAAGCAGTGCCTGCTCCAGTTTACAGCTGCCCCCTATCGCCTTGCACCCCTGGAACTCCTACAGCACCTGCCCGCCGGTGCAGAACCCCCAGGGCACTCTCCCCACCAAGACACACTTGGTGGTGGAGAAGCCCCTGGTGTCCCCCCCGCCCACCGACCTCCAAAGCCACCTGGGGACAGAGGTGATGGTGGAGACTGCAGACAACTTCCAGGAAGTCCTCTCCCTGACAGAGAGCCCAATCCCCCAGCGGACAGAGAAATTCGGGAAGAAGAACCGAAAGCGGCTGGACAGCCGGGCAGAGGAGGGCAGTGTTCAGGCCATCACCGAGGGCAAGGTGAAGAAGGAGGCTCGGACGCTGAGTGACTTTAATTCCCTCATCTCCAGCCCCCGCTTGGGGAGGGAGAAGAAGAAAGTGAAGAGTCAGAAGGACCAGCTGAAGTCGAAGAAGCTGAATAAGACGAACGAGTTCCAGGACAGCTCAGAGAGCGAGCCAGAGCTCTTCATTAGCGGGGATGAGCTGATGAACCAGAGCCAGGGCAGCAAGAAGGGTTGGAAGAGCAAGAGGAGCCTGCGGGCGGCCAGCGAGCTGGAGGAGTTCAAGTGCAGGAAGGCCAGCGAGAAGGAGGACGGCCGGCTAGGCAGCCAGGGCTTCGTGTATGTCATGGCCAACAAGCAGCCGCTCTGGAATGAGGCCACCCAGGTGTACCAGCTGGACTTCGGGGGGCGGGTGACCCAGGAGTCAGCAAAGAACTTCCAGATCGAGCTGGAGGGGCGGCAGGTAAGAAGCCGTGTCCCAGGGTGCAGCCAGAATGCGACCTTTTGGTCGCGACAGATCTCTGGGCTTTGGTCTTCGAGGAGAATCGTTCAGAAGGCCGATGGGCACTGTGGGGAGCAGCTGATGTCTCTTAGGGTGGGGCCATTCGGGCCTCTTATCTTCAGTGTGCCCGTCCGTATCTTACTTCTCACCAAAGTGACCCATGTCCTGATTTTTTAAAGTCCCAGGGTTCCTACAAGACCCGTGAGGAAAGTAGCAGGCACTTGCCCGCTCTCAGACCCTATCCTCCCAGAGGCTTACTCTTCCAGTTCTGTGTGTTTTTCCTGGTGTCTGTCGATGCATTGGCAAAGAACACATTTCTATTTCTGTCTCTTGATTTTTCAGTTTGGAGCGTCATGTACTTATTTCTCTCTAAGCAACTTGGGGTTCATTTTCTTCACCCTAGTCTCCCCCCAGTACAGGTGAACTTTCCCTTCCCCTTTTCCCAGGTAAATCAGTCATTGTGGGTCCCTGATTGTGCCTCTAAATATGACTCATGTCTGAGCCACTATGTTTCCTTCACTGTGTAGGTTCGTTGCGCTAGACGTAACAATTACCCAGCTTCTGTTTGCTTACTTCTCTGTGTTTCTGTCATAAAGTCCTTCTCTGACTCTCCAGCAGAACAAGCAGAAAAAGGCTTGAGCCTTTTTCATAGTTTCTCAGTTCTTCCTGTTCCAACCTGGAGTTCTTGTGGTCCCACTGCATGGCTGTCATTCTGGACTGTCCTTCCCCACTATTCTGAGAACTCTCTTCACCACTCATTTAAATCTGAACATTGTTAACTCGCTCAACAAATGTTTATAGAGTACCTGCTATATGCCTGGCAATCTTCTGGGCCCAGGAGTTGGCAAATCATGGCCCACAGGCCCACCCAGCCTGCAGCCTCTTTGTATAAAGTTTTACTGAGACACAGCCACATCCGTCCACTTCAATACTGTCTACCCTGCTCTCATCCTACGACAGCAGTTCAGTAGTTGTGGCAAAGTCCACGTGACCTGCAAAGTCTGAAATGTTTTATTATCTGCCCCTCCCAAAGAGTTTGCTGACCTCTGTTTTGAGTGCTGAAATTAGAGTACTGAGGAAAGCAAAGGAAAGCTCCCTGTCCTCGTGGGGTTTACAAAAATGGGAAAGAGACCATGAACAAATAAATGTCATGTCATGTAACAGCATCAGCAGTGTGGTCCCAGTAAGCCCTGGGGTGGGGTGACCGGAACACAGAGGCCCACGGGGGAACCGGGCACGCTCTCCTGGTCCCTCTCTGAGCAGGGACGTCTGACAGTCGCAAGCAGTGGTTCTCTTAAGCCTGTTTCAGCCTGGAGATTCCTTTCTCTGCTGCTCCTTTCTCCTTTCTGTTTCCTTGGTAGAGAAACCCCTTCCTCTGACCCACGGAGCTCCCCATGCTCCGAATCTTTCTTGCGGCCTCCCCATCGCACAGTTCAGCATGGTCCTCCATGCGTTTATTTCCCACTAACTCACAGTTAGGTTGAGGAGCTTATCAGAGTCGCAGATCTCTCACAGATGTGCTGTCTGCCTCTGTCGGGAGCGGCCCTGAGGGTCTCCTTTAACTTGTCTGCCTCCCCACCCCACCCCACCCCAGGTGATGCAGTTCGGGAGGATCGATGGCAGCGCCTACATCCTGGATTTCCAGTACCCCTTCTCCGCCGTGCAGGCCTTCGCAGTCGCCCTGGCCAACGTGACTCAGCGCCTCAAGTGAGGGGCCTGGTATGGACAGGAGAGAGGGGCCTGACCTGATGGAGCCCCATGGCCCTGGGGTCTGGGGCCAGAAGACGAGGGCAGAACTGGAAACGTCTCTCAGGCCCAGGAGAGGGCACTGACCTTTCGTTGTTATTTGTTTGGGTTTTCACTATCCTTTATTGTCTTTTTTTTTTCCTTCTTTTTAAACAAAAGTAAGATATAAGAGAGTGGCATTTGGAACCGAAGGGTGCGAGGCAGCTGGTGGTGCTTGGGAAGCAAAGCTGCTGTGGGAATGGATGTCCTCTTGGGTTTGTTTCTGTCAGCCACAGGCCGGGGGTCCCTTCCAAGGGAAGGTCAGCTGGCCTCTTGCCTGGCTGCTTCTCCGAGATTAGGAGCTTGTATTGTTTTCCTCCTCTACAACATCCAGCTTTTATTATTCCTCCAACATCACCACCAGTGTGAAAAAAAAACAACAATGTTTAAAGAAAAACACAACCAAAAAATCCTGAAGGTACAGGTTCTCTTGGTGGGGCACCGTTCACTTCACACATCATGTTATTCCCCACCCCCCAGGTGACTTGATTAATGAAGGGTATTTTGGCAAATGCACTGTGTTTGACTAATAAAAGGAGGCTTTTTTCCCCAGGGTGCTGTTGCCAGGTATAAAAGGATGTGCTGTGAGCTGACAGGGAAGGATGACAGGAGGAAGGGACTCCTGCAGGTGTGTGCGAGGTCCAAGGGCCACGCTCGTCAGCATGTTTACATTGACGCCTCCACTAGATCCCCAGTGTGTCAGAATTCCATTGGCTCAGCAATCCTTCTGGCTGATCAAGCTCCCCACATGTGGTGGGGGTCAGTGGTTTCCTGGGCTGCAGGGATGTGTCACTAGAGGCCAAGAAGTGGGGCTTCCCTCCCTCTCCTGCTCTCACCGTGGGATCTGGGAACCCCAGCCAACACAGTATTTTTCCTGTTAGATAACACTGTTCTGTACTTTTTCTTCCTAAAAATGGCTGACAGCACTGATTTGTTCAAAGTACTCCTTTCCTCTTTGGGGTTGTATTAAAATTCAGTTGGCTAGAGACGTTTTCCAACAGATTAGAAATGTAACAAAAAATAATAGATGTTAGGCACTTGCCAGGGTATGAAAAGATACAGTTATAATCATTTCTTTGACAAGAGCCCCACCAACTTCTCTGGGGGGGGGAAGTTGTTTATTAACTGTACAGAATGTTTACTGAGATGATAAACCACTGGGAGAACATGGTTAAAGTTACAGAACCTACCGAAGTTCCTTGACTGTTGCTTGCAACAACAAAATTGTTGCAACAATTGCAACAGCAAGAATCCAGAGATGATCTTTCCCCATCTCCCTCTCCCAGGGGACTTGTGCCGTATTCAGCCCTGCTCATAACACGGCCCACTTGTCCAGTTCATGTTTTTGGTTACTCGTATCTGTGAGAGTAGGGCAGGAACACAGGAACTGTCTGCTGGTTTAGGGTCCTAAATTTTAAACAAATTTCTTTTGTTTAAAAAGAAACAAGTGGAAGATACTGCAGAAACATATTTTCAAAATAAAAAAATTGGTTTTTAGTCTTCTGTTTTAGTTTAAAAATTGGGAAGGAAACAGGCCCACTGAAAGATGACATCCCCTTAGCATTTTCTCCAGACCCCGAAGAAACACAGGTGAGGTTTTAAATATGGTGAAGGCCGTCTCCCCGCTATTACCAGAGGTTCCCATATTTTAAAATAGTGAGCCTGATTCTTTGGTGGGTAAATTTTTCCAGAAAGAATTTAGCTGTGTACTCAGAATTACATAATTCTTTTATATGAGTTTGTGTAGCTTAATATGATGTTTCAGTGCTTATCAGTTGTGCAATAATGGTTAGAGCCTATTTCTAAATAATTTAAAGCCAGTTCCCTTGTTTTATTGTCCAAGAGTTAATTATTTATCTTGCTTTGATAGTGTTCATAGAAATTATTCTGTTGCTATGTTCTGGTGAGTTATGCCATTTTATTATTTATTTAGAAAAATAGTATGTTTGTAACGACTTATTTGGTGGCAGTATGTTTTGCTGCAAGAAATAAAAAGGATATGGTAGAAGGTTTTTCTTTTGCTGGACAGTTTGTACTTTTTCTAATTGGGAAAAACTCCTACTCATCCTTTAAAAGTAATTTTTTTTTCATTTTGTGTTATCAATTATATACAAAGGAGATTTCTTCAAGATAACAGGGCCTAAAATACTATTTCCCCTCTGTTGAAAATTTTTATTTTCAATGAAAATAAGAGGTGAAATGAAGGGAAATCCTTGGAATGAAAATGACAAATATGTGTGAAGAGAAAGTATTTGTAACAGATAATGAACTAAACTTGCTGAATGCTTAGCTCAGTCCCCAGAAGCCCTTTTTCCTACATGGGGATGAAGGCCTCCACNTAAGAGGTGAAATGAAGGGAAATCCTTGGAATGAAAATGACAAATATGTGTGAAGAGAAAGTATTTGTAACAGATAATGAACTAAACTTGCTGAATGCTTAGCTCAGTCCCCAGAAGCCCTTTTTCCTACATGGGGATGAAGGCCTCCACCCTGGATGTTTGGCAGGAATTTGCCTCTGATGAGCAGCCGCCGCCCCAGCCTGAAGGAGGAGGTGACCACTCGCCAATCAGAAACAGGTGGCTGTAGCCATTATAATGCGGTGTCTTTGCAGTAAATGGTGATGATTTCACTTACTTTGAAAATTGCTTTCATTTGGTCAACCTCTGTCAAAGTCAGTACTTTAAGCAGTGGGAGTCTACATACTTAGTGTTTATTAACAGCAAGTTATGCATATTAAGATACCTCACTGAATCTCAAAAGTTAAAAACATTAGCCCAGTAAATAGTCAACTACAGAACAGGATCCACACCTCTTTGAGGGAAGCGGTATATTAACAAACATGAAAACCAGTTTTAAACTTGGTTTAACGTCATCAAACCAAAGGCACAGCTTTGAGTATAGTACACCCATTGAATGTCTGTGTGTCCTAAGAAGAACTCACACCAACAAAGCAGGAAAATGTCAGAGCTCTTGTGGCAGGAGAAGTGAAAGAGTTTGCAGTGTTTTCACCCTTAGCTGTTGCTTCCTTATCTTGTGCCCCAAGAGGACACTTGAGCATGTGATCATAGATGAAAGCCAGGAGACTGACCCCCAGATCAAGCCAGCTCTGCCACTGAGTTGGTGGGTGACCTTGGGCCTCTGTTTATCCATCTGTAAAAGGAAAGGACGGCCTGAACAATCTTGTAAATGCCTGCAGTCCAAATCGATGGCATGAGGGCCTTAAATGTACATTTCCTCATTCCACTTTACAGACTTGGAAGGTAGGTTTCAAAACATGGCCTTTTGTAAAATTTTCCCCCCTTTGGCCTGTTTTCATGAGCCACCTACCGAATGTAAACCAGTGCATTTAAAATAATACCTTTGGAAGCTTTACCTCTAAAAGCAAATGAGTTTGGAATCATGTTTGTTCTCATAAAATTATGCAAAAGCACCAATTTCAGGAAGGCTTCCCTGGTAGCTCAGGTGGTAAAGAATCTGCCTGCAATGCAGGAGACCTGGGTTTGATTCCTGGGTCAGGAAGATTCCCCAGGAGAAGGGATAGGCTACCCACTCCAGTATTCACGGGCTTCCCTGGTGGCTCAGATGGTAAAGAATCCGCCTGCAATGTGGGAGACCTGGGTTTGACCCCTGGGTTGGGAAGATCCCCTGGAGGAGGGTATGGCAACCCACCCCAGTATTCTGGCCTGGATAACTCCACGGACAGAAGAGCCCAGTGGGCTATAGTCCATGGGATCACATGACTGAGGGAGACTAAGCACGGCAATTCCAGGTAAGACAGAGGAGCCAGACATGCGTGTGCCCTGCTTGGCGGGCATCCCTAAGAGTGGCCCTAAAACAAGTCACCATTTGCCCTAAAGGGTGGGTAGAAAAAAGACAAAGGAGTGTACGCCTCGTCTGGCTTGAGTTACTGAGTGTGCTCTGCAGTGGTGCACGATCTTCGTGTGCAGATTTCTCAAGAAGGAACCCATTGTGTCCCCTGTGGGCCATGAATCGTTCGGCCAAGTCAGTGGTTGTGAACAGAGTTAGTTGAGACAAGATGTGTCCAGATGTAGTGTGAGTTCCTGGGATTTTTATCACAGCGCACAACTCAAAAACTCTTCACCGTTCGTGTGTCTGCCTGTCTCTGGCTGATGAAACTCTAAAGGGTTGTGGTTTTTCGCTTCTTTGGCTTTGTGTGATTTTCGCGTAACTTGTACCTGTGTTTTCTGTTTATATGTTCTTTTAAGGGGGAGGGGGACGGTTCTAAGACCTTGTTTGCTGTAGATACAATTTCTTTTGTGTCGTAGAAAAGTTTGAGCTTGACTGAAGAAGGCACTGTATTATCTTACCAAGGGGAGTATGGTTTTTACATTTGTTTATAAATGCATCATTTGAGTACTGTAAATTTGGACACATTTTCTGAGTTTATTACTACTGGCGTTTCCTTTTTCCTTTTTTTGTTTGTGTTTTCCTAATGGTTATGGGCACAGTGCAGGTGCACAGGCCCCAGACCACAGCAGCCCCCCTGCATGTTCCCGCCCCTGCCTGGGGGGTGGCGCGCGGCCTGCTGTGCCGGGTCCTCTCCTGTTGGTCAGTCAGTCGGTTGATTTCTGAACTCAGCATCCGGCTTTGTTTCACTTTCCAAGCAAGATCTGTTGAGGTTTCCAGATTTCATTCTGATGAGCTCACTCTGGTCTCCTCTCTCCTTATGTATTTTGTGTATTTGATTGTGCAGGAGGTATTCTAGAANCTTTGTTTCACTTTCCAAGCAAGATCTGTTGAGGTTTCCAGATTTCATTCTGATGAGCTCACTCTGGTCTCCTCTCTCCTTATGTATTTTGTGTATTTGATTGTGCAGGAGGTATTCTAGAAGGCATTGGTGGTTTGCATTCAAAATGATGTGGTTTGTCCAAATTATTTTCCATCTTTATTATTGAGATGGATCAATCTCCTTATTTTTTTTTCCTTGATGATTTGAAGTTGTAAGAGTTGTCAGCTATTGCTTAATAAAATTTTCAGATCAAAAAACAAACAAACAAAACCCATCAGTTCCTTGTGTGCTGAATTCAGATGTGGTCTTGAGTCATCTGAGAAGAAATCGGTTCTCTCTGTTGGCATGACCCAGGATGACCACGGCTCCAGTTTGACTCTTGGGTTACTGCCACCTGTTACGTGACACCTGAGGCCTTTATTATCATAGTTCCTTCTGAGAGGTCCCAGGTCATGCTGTTTTTCTGTTGAGTTGATTTGAGTTTTTGTTTCTCTTTGCTTTTGTAAAAAAACCAATTCAGGGTGCTTCTGTTAGTACCTACAATATCTGAGGTGCTAAGTACATTGACACCTTTCTTTTTTACTTTGTAACAAACTTAATAAACCCAGGTTTGGAGCAATTTCACTACAAGTGCTAAGATAACTGTTAATTGTTATTACTACTAATGAGACTTGGTCCACTTCCGTGCTTCGCCCTGGAATTCCCTCTGACTTTGGGAAGGAGGCAAGGACTGAGGGTCATGGGAGGCTCACCTGTGAATACTGTTCCCATGCGCATTTACAGAGCCACCCATGTGGTCTTTCCAGAGATAAAAAATAGATGTGGTCACTCAAGCTTTAGGAAACAGAACCAAAAACCACTGTCATCTCTAGCAAATTTTAATCATTAATTTCTAAATAATCATAGAATTATAAATCTGTGCTTTAAATAGTAATAGTCATACAAAGCTACCTGGATTTTGTATGAGACTCAAAATAGATCTTGTTCGATTGTGAAAGTTTGTGAGCTTCAAGTTGATATTCCTTGTATCTTCATGACTTAAATCAGGTAGCAAGGAGACCTGATCAGAAAAAGCTCCTTCCTCCCCTCCCCTGAAACCAAGGGCCCAAGAGCCTCAGGGCCAGGCTCTGTTGTGAACTGAGGGCCATGTGTAGGAGTGGGATTACCTTCACCAGCCCGGCTCCTTATCAGCTTTGGGGCCATTCAGTGTGAGTTGGTGTCTCCAGAAGTGATTTATTTTCAAAGTAAGGATACTTGGCAAATCCCTTTCTTTCTAAAACCTCATCTTGAAAAGGATGCATTCTGTTTTTATTCTGGTATTCAGTATTCTTTTCCTGGTAGTGTTAAGAGAATAGGGAGTCAATTTAGCTCCCATATCCCGGCCCCCCAAACTCACTGGAGACACACAACTGCCTCGTGGAGATTGCAATGCAGCTGTTCCAAGAATGCACAGCTGAATCTCCAGACTCCATTATAAAGTGGATACCTTTTACCTTCATTTCTTTCAGAAGAAAATTGAAGCATTGAGAGATTGAAATGATTTCTGGATTCCATAGACAAAAAAATCCTGAAGTAGAATCGAAGGTTTCTGGAACACATTAATGAATAGACCTAGTTTTAATTCCCAGCTTCTCAGTCGGGTGTTTCATAATCATTTGCCTGTAATGAGCTGTGAGCCACTTGCTCTTAGTCATCTCCCGGGAAAAGAGAGGCAGTGTCGGTGGGCTGCCCTCACCCACCAGCAGCGCGCTCACCCTCTCCAGAGCTCGTCCTCTAGAGTTGTCAGAAGATCGAATGGTTACTCACCCAGGCGTCAGGAAGGAGCTGGTCTGCGTGAATTTGTTTCTCTGCTTATCTTAGAAACCGGTGCTCGACGCACTAAAGAACATGCAACCATCCATGCGAAGAAGAGACTTGTTTCTGAAATCTCACTCGAAGTTCCTGTTGGAACCGTAGGTTCAGGCCGCAGCAGGTACACCAGCCTGGAAGCAGAACCCTAGCAGGGAACTGAGTCCCGGACGAAAGGAGTTACATCCCTCTGCTTTCTGTCTTCTGGGGTTCCTGCCTCCACATCACCTCACTCCCCAGAGTGTGCGTTCCCTGTGCTTTAGAGAATGTGAAAGCCTCTCTCCTGAAACTTTCAGTGCAATTCCCAGACTTGTTCCTTAAAACTTGGTACTTAAGGCAAAGTAAAAGCTGTGGGAAATTAGGAAAAAACTATAGCAGAGAACTTACTATGTTTATCTTGAGGCGAGATAAGCCTGAGGAATTTATTAAGCCTCAGCTGTCTCTCAGGACAGCATCTTCTTGGCTATGTGGAATGTCTGTGCCTTCAGTTGATTAAGCTGAAATTCAGGTAGCCCCTATGCTACTTAGCTTAGTGTGTTCCAGGCACTTGCTGAGCCCCATGGTTATGCAGTTTTTTCACTGCATGTGCAACAGTAGCCCCTACCCTCAAGACCCCCCAGAATGGGGGAAACTTGGATGATAAAGGCTGGCTGCATCACAGTGTCTCAAACCACTGATCCAGTTGCCTTTTCTTAGTCAAGCGCATTACCTTGATCATTTCTCCCATCTTCAGCCAACAGGGTGCAGAGACACCTCGTGACTTCCCTTCCAGTCTCCTTCAAGCACAACAAAGAGGCTGTTCCCCATTTGTGCACGGGGAACTGAGGGTCACTGAGCATCCTTTTAGCTTGGCCTCCAGCTCATTCAAACGGTCGTGTCATTTCCCCTTTCAAACTAATCAACTCAGTGTTTCCTGCCTCCCGGGTGTCACCTTGAGGGCCGCCCCGTCTCTCCTGCACCACCTGTGGCATCTTGCATGGACCCAGTAGTAGGTGCAGTCCTAGGTATAAGAGGAGCAGACCTTTAATCCTTGAATCTCATACTTTTTATGTTTGTTATCATGGAAATCTGGGCTTTACCAATGTTACTTTTTGTCTCCCTGGTAAGAAGGCGAGCGGCCAGATACCACAATGCTTGGGATGCAGACGTATGATGGATTCACACTGCGAGGAGAAGGGCTGTCCTCAAGTGATTCATTTCTCTCTCTGCTGGAGCCCCAGGGGGTCCTCTGAGTCCCGGGTGCATGTTCCCAAAGTAGCTGTAGTGACTACAGGGGGCTCTCAAGTCCGGGGATTATGGTTTCTTGCCAGTATTGAAGCTTGCCTCCTTTGTTTTCAATCATGAGAGAAAATATNTGCATGTTCCCAAAGTACCTGTAGTGACTACAGGGGGCTCTCAAGTCCGGGGATTATGGTTTCTTGCCAGTATTGAAGCTTGCCTCCTTTGTTTTCAATCATGAGAGAAAATATTTCTCTGACAGAAAGAATTGTCTCCATTCATTCCGTGTGTCCAGTCATGTGGGAAAAAGTCCCATCTGCACCAAATGGTTCATTTGATGGTGCTGATCACACATGGAGTTGGCCTCCCTTCCCCAGCCTTTCCCTTTTCGTTTCCACCAGCTCCACCTTGGGTCTGACCATGCTTCAGGGCCCCCCTTGGGGTCCCAAAGAGTCAGATACGGCTGAGTGACTAACACTTTGCGTATATTTAAAAGTGTAATAATCTTTCCAAAGCAGCCAGATACAAGTGCATCTGTTCCAAAAGACTCTTATCTGGAGCCTAGTACTTGTTTTTCGGAGAAGGCAATGGCAACCCACTCCAGTACTCTTGCCTAGGAAATCCCATGGATGGACGAGCCTGGTAGGCTGCAGTCCATGGGGTCACAAAGAGTTGGACAGGACAAGCATCNTGGAGAAGGCAATGGCAACCCACTCCAGTACTCTTGCCTAGGAAATCCCATGGATGGACGAGCCTGGTAGGCTGCAGTCCATGGGGTCACAAAGAGTTGGACAGGACAAGCATCTGAATGCAGAGTTCCACAGAATAGCAAGAAAAGATAAGAAAGCCTTCCTCAGAGATCAATGCAAAGAAATAGAAGAAAGAATGGGAAAGACTAGAGATCTCTTCAAGAAAATTAGAGACACCAAGGGAACATTTCATGCAAAGATGGGCTCAGTAAGGGACAGAAATGGTATGGACCTAACAGAAGCAGAAGATACTAAGAAGAGGTGGCAAGGATACATAGAAGAACTGTACAAAAAAGATCTTCATGACCAAGATAATCGCAATGGTGTGATCACTCACCTAGAGCCAGACATCCTGGAATGTGAAGTCAAGTGGGCCTTAANAACAATATGAGATTTTATTTTCTTGGGCTCCAAAATCACTGCAGACAGTGACTGCAGCCATGAAATTAAAAGAGACTTGCTCCTTGGAAGAAAAGCTATGACAAACCTAGACAGCACATTAAAAAGCAGAGACATCACTTTGCCAACAACGGTCCATGTAGTCAAAGCTATGGTTTTTCCAGTAGTCATGTATGGATGTGAGAGCTGAGCCATAAAGATGGCTGAGGGCTGAAGAATTGATGGCTTAGAATCATAGTGCAGGAGAAGACTCTTGAGTCCCTTGGACTGCAAAGAGATTGAACCAGTCAATCCTAAAGGAAATCAACCATTGAGTTGGCCTCACATATTCATTGGAAAGACTGATACTGAAGCTGGAGCTCCAGTACTTTGGCCACCTGATGATGCAAAGAGGTGATTCATGGAAAACTGATTCTGGGAAACGTTGAGAGCTGGAGAAGGGGATGACAGGAGATGAGATGGTTGGATGGCATCAGCAACTCAGTGGACATGAGTTTGAGCAAACTCCGGGAGATGGTGAAGGACAGGGAAGCATGGTGTGCTGCAGTCCATGGGATCAGAAAGAGTCGGGCACAAGTGAATGGCAGGTACATATAGATGAGGAGGCCAGACAGTCCGTATCCCCCAAGGGATGGGTCACACTTCCCTAGTACTTTGCACTCTGATAAAGGAAAACAGACTTCCTTTATTGTAGGGTTTTCTAGAAATATCAGTACTCTAATGTGTTGTGCATGGTAGACCACACAGGGAAAGAAATACTGAAGTTTTTAGTAAACTTTTTTGCCCTTGGATTTTAAGGGAGTGTCTTAGTAAGACCAATGACCCAAGGAATAAATAGAAGTAGGGAAATTGAGTTGGATGGGCTCCACATTCTTCCTGACTTCCGAATTCTGTGCTTCGGTGTGAATTTTACTGAAAGCCTAAGGCAAGTTTCTTTCACCCTCTTCTCATAGAATAAAAGGTCTACTTCGTTCCTAGACCCTTGCTCAAGTGTGGAGTGTGTTTGCTGAGCTGCACAGGTGTAGAGTGCTGCAGAGTACTTACTGAAGAAGCAGAGCTGATGGAAACAGAAATGAGCTCTTCCCCTTTACAGCCTACCGAGATGCAAATATTCAGCTTATTTAATTTGCAGTTTAACTCTCGCAAATACAGTCTTTCCTAAGATAATTGAGATTGAGAATGCCAGACTCATTCTGACCTAGATCGTCATCTGTTCCTAATCAATACTTGGAGATTTTTGTCTCCAGTTTCACTGGGGCCCTAGACCTTATCTTTCACTCAGTTTAGAGAAGAGAACCACTTAGGGTCAGCCAAGTGTTCATCTGGGTTGAAGCCAGTACACACTAAGGAATGTGATATCCAGGGGTTGGAGGTTCATATCCAGAAATGCTGGCTCGATAGATGATTTACCAAAGTAAACATCTCTCCTGAGCTCTTGCAAAATACTTCTTGTCATGTCAATTGCCAGTACCAAGAATATTTGATGACCTGAAAGTCAGAGCAGATAATGTCCCCTCAGTTCAGTTCAGTTCAATTCAGTTGCTCAATTGTGTCCAACTCTTTGCGACCCCATGAACTGCAGCATACCAGGCCTCCCTGTCCATCACCATCTCCTGGAGTTCACTCAGACTCATGTCCATTGAGTCAGTGATGCCATCAGCCATTTCATCCTCTCGTCCCCTTCTCCTACCTCCAATCCCTCCCAGCATCAGGGTCTTTTCCAATGAGTCAACTCTTCACATGAGGTGGCCAAAGTACTAGAATTTCAGCTTCAGCATTGTTCCCTCCAAAGAAACCCCAGGGCTGATCTTCAGAATGGACTGGTTGGATCTCCTTGCAGTCCCTTCCAAGGGACTCTCAAGAGTCTTCTCCAACACCACAGTTCAAAAGCATCAATTCTTTGGCACTCAGCTTTCTTCACAGTCCAGCTCTCATATCCATACATGACCACTGGAAAAACCATAGCCTTGACTAGATGGACCTTTGTTGGCAAAGTAATGTCTCTGCTTTTGAATATGCTATCTAAGTTGGTCATAACTTTCCTTCCAAGGAGTAAGCGTCTTTTAACTTCATGGCTGCAGTCACCATCTGCAGTGATTTTGGAGCTCCCCAAAATAAAGTCTGACACTGTTTCCACTGTTTGCCCATCTATTTCCCATGAAGTGATGGGACCAGATGCCATGATCTTCATTTTCTGAATGTTGAGATTTAAGCCAACTTTTTCACTCTCCTCTTTCACTTTCATCAAGAGACTTTTTAGCTCCTCTTCACTTTCTGCCATAACGGTGGTGTCATCTGCATATCTGCATATCCGTCCATAGTTCATCAGGCACTCTATCTATCAGATCTAGTCCCTTAATCTATTTCTCACTTCCACTGTATAATCATAAGAGATTTTATTTAGGTCATACCTGAATGGTCTGGTGGTTTTCCCTACTTTCTTCAATTTCATTAGGATCCCCTGAAGGCTAGCATCCTACTGGGGACTGCCCAAATGGCCAGGGGACAGCTGGTGGCCACCTGGGGGCAGCTTTGATGGAGGGGGACCAGGCCTCACTGTGTGCTCCCAGGAGGGTCCCACGCCCCTGGGGAGCACCTCCCTAGAGGAGGCCGGGGGCTGAGGGCCCTGAAAGGGCCGCTGAAGAGGTACTGTGTGGTGCCCGTTGATACCAAGGAGACAGTGCAGGGGTCAGGGCCGCCTCAAGATGATCTGGAAATTCGTTTTTGTCTTACATTAATGGAAATAAAGACCAACCAGTGGTGACAAGCAAAGCCTGGTTCTTCAGAGCTCGCTCGATGTAACAAGGGAGTCAGCTCCCATCAGTGTGATTGGCAGAGACTCAGAGGAGTCAATGGGAGGGGGCTTCTTAGTCGAGAAAAGGCGTGACCCAGGTGTGTCCTGATGGAGGCTTTGGGGAAGCTGCTGCTGCTGCTGCTGAGTCGCTTCAGTCGTGTCCGACTCTGCGACCCCATAGACGGCAGCCCACCAGGCTCCCCTGTCCCTGGGATTCTCCAGGCAAGAACATCGGAGTGGGTTGCCATTTCCTTCTCCAGTGCATGAAAGTGAAAAGAGAAAGTGAAGCCGTTCAGTCATGTCCCACTGTTAGCGACCCCATGGACTGCAGCCTTCGGGGCTCCTCCATCCATGGGATTTTCCAGGCAAGAGTACTGGAGTTGGGTACCATTGCCTCTCTGTCGGGGAAGCTGGAGGTGACTGATTAGAAGCCTGGGCTCTGGTGGTTGGTCAGGAATGCATACTGGCTTTCTCTGGTTTGTCGTAAATTGGAAGCAAGGATGAAAACTAGGGGAACAGTCAGTTGCTAGACATCTTCTGACCATACGGGGCCATTTGTCATGGAGATTGTTGCTGGAGGTGGCAGTGTGACTCCCTCTAAGCTGACGTTGAGCACACTGGCCTTTGGGAGTGGCTACAGTGGGTTTCAGGTCAGGGTGTCTGTATAGGGTCTGGCCACTGTCAGTTTATCCCTTCAGCCTCTCAGCTTAAATAAGAGTTTATCATAAGAGTGAAATCAACCTACCCCCAGTGAACAGTAAATTAACTGGCACTAGTAAAAGAAAATGCCTTACAATTGCCTCAATCATATTTTTAAAATACTGTCCAGAAAGAAGTGCTGTCCAGAAAACACGCATCTCGCTCAGGTTCTAATTTAATCTTGTAAAAATGGAAAGGGCACGTGCAGAGACGGTCGTAAGGGATAAACGTCCTAGGAGCCACTGGAAGTTAAGTGAGAAAGACAATTAGGAAATGCTTAGCAGATTGTCATCCAGTTACAGCCACGTTTTATCACAAACCTCAATTTTATTTTACTGCCTTAGTTCCTGCCCCCAGGAGCACACAGCGAGTTCGTCAAAGCTTTTTCACCTATTCTGTGGCAGACTTGAGACATTCTTATCACTGATAAAGGCAAGGTCAGGGAACCGGTGCCCACTCACAACAGGGCTAGGCTGCTGCTTGTCTGGCCACCTGCTTCTGACATGTCTGATTCAGAATTCTCCCGCCTCTAAATAGGAATACCACCCTGGGGAGGTGGCAGGGGGAGGTGTAGCAACTCAGAGCTCAGCAGCGCATAAATAGAAAACCAGCGTGCTCTTGAAAATTGAGGGAGCATCTAATTCTCTGCTGACTGACTCACTGTGTAGAAGGGGTGGAAGTATCAAATGTCGACAGCTTTATCCACACTCCTTCTTAAGTCATCCAGCCTGCCCGTGTCCAGCGCTGGACAGATACGGTCATCTTCCCCTCTGCCCCCACAGGTCCTCTGATGCTTGGGTGTCATCTCCTCTAAGATCCCCTTTCTCAGAGAACCAGACTTTAAACTCAGGGTTGAGTGCACTGACCTGCTGGTAAATATCTATTAATAACAACTAGCTTTCTAGAAACAAACAAAACCCTGAATGCATGATATACTCACATAAGCATTATAAATTGCCGTGATACAAAGACTGCATAGCACACAATTACAAATAATAAAATATACAGTACTCTATTATAATTCCATATGGCCATTTGGGTCTCAGAGAATGCATTTGTTGATTTTCTCCAAACACTTATATCCGTAGCCAACCTATGATTGCAACTGACAAATCAGTGTAGTTCTGGCATGAATGTTGGTTGTGAGTGAGACAAATGTGAAACAACAAAGATGTATATTGCATGCATTGCCAGAACTTTACTCGGACATTAATGACACAAGCAATTCCTGTGCTAAATGGGATAATGGTTTTCAAATACTGGAAGAAAATTTCCTAAATTTTTCTNCTTCAGTACACTATACAGGGGCTTCCCTGTGGCTCATCTGGTAAAGACTCCGCTTGCAATTCGGGAGACCTAGGTTCCATCCCTGGGTTGGGATGATCCCCTGGAGAAGAGAACGGCTACCCACTCCAGTATTCTGGCCTGGAGAATTCCATGGACTGTATAGTCTATGGAATCACAAAGGGTTGGACACGACAGAGTGACTTTCACTCATGCTTTAGAGACACAGCTAAAACTAATTTAATTACGTAAGGTCTTCCAACTGACACAACCCAAGGCTGCCTGGCTGTATGTAGTATAGTATCCAGACTAGAGCAGAGGTGAACGGGACACCAACAGCACAGCCCCCTGAAAACAGCGAGTCTTACAAACCACCATGTGCTCTCCTCCTCAAGCCCCTTGTGGGAGAGTTTGGTCCCAACAGAGAGACAAGGAGAGCAGGTAGAAACTCCCAAGTGACTTTGCCCCAAGCTAGGCAGTGTTGAGAGCCAGGAGCACACCGCGGAGCAGCCAGACCAGCACTGCTCTTAGACAAGGGCTTGTGTCAAACTTCATAAATGACAGAACGAGCACCAGCTCCTGGCCAGTGGAAACCCATCCTCCCAAGGAATCGAGGCCCAGGCTGGAGCCCAGGGCAAGGCCAAGAGTTGGCCTCACATTCACCTTCTCTTCATTCCTCCCTGACGGTCAGCTTCCTGAGATGGGCATGATGCTCCAAAGACCTGGGTGCACCTTGTCCAGACCCCTGACTTGGACGTCTTAGAAGTTACAAGAAGCCCAGTTAAAATTCAGAGGAGAGGAGCCACTCTCAGGACAGCTGTCGTTTCATCAGAGCCCGTGCTGCTGGCAGTCAAAACCACCTGGGTGTGAGGGAAGGAACTTGGTGCAAAGAGAAGAACCACAAAGTACCATATGCCTGGGGTTTTCCACACCTCTTAGGCCGTCTTCCTAAGAGAAGAGCTGGTCTTCAAACCTCTCACCTTGGCACGGCAAAGAGCCGCATGAGGCAGAAGAGACGGGCCTGACCCAGACCTTCCTGCACCCAGGTCTCCTTCCGGTCACTTTGTGCCATGAAGTGTTCTGAGTTTCATTCCCTCCTCTCACAGAAACAGTGAAGCATTCAGCTGGGGCCCAGACTCCAAAACTTGTCAGCCCCACCCAGACCTGGTGTCTGGCCTGTGCTGGGTCAGAGGTGCTCTGTGCTGTGCATCGTAAAGGATGTGGGCATATCAGCAGGGTTTGGACAATAACACCCAGGTGTTCTTGGAAACAGTTCAAATTTTATTTAAAACTTATAAAGCACTTATCTCCTTAACAAATGCCCATGTGCACCATTGGATGACAGAGTTATAACTGAGACCAGACTTGAATGGAAAGTTCTTGGAAAAGGCTGGGTCACAGCACTCTCAATGAGTGGTAACAAGACTATTCACTGTGAGCAGGTTCTAGATCAGTGGTGTGGGATCCAGAGCACTGTTCTGAAAGCTGGGAGATGACGGAACTTATCCTGAGACTCTGTCATCAGAATGGCGTCAACAAGTTCAGATACGCAAAGGACACCACACTAATGGCAGAAAGCGAAGAGGAACTAAAGAGCCTCTTGAAGGTGAAAGAGGAGGGTGAAAAAGCTGGCTTAAAATTCAACATTCAAAAAACTTCATGGCACAAAGTGACCGGTCCCATCACTTCATGGCATGTAGAAGGGGGAAAAATAAAAACAATATGAGATTTTATTTTCTTGGGCTCCAAAATCACTGCAGACAGTGACTGCAGCCATGAAATTAAAAGAGACTTGCTCCTTGGAAGAAAAGCTATGACAAACCTAGACAGCACATTAAAAAGCAGAGACATCACTTTGCCAACAACGGTCCATGTAGTCAAAGCTATGGTTTTTCCAGTAGTCATGTATGGATGTGAGAGCTGAGCCATAAAGATGGCTGAGGGCTGAAGAATTGATGGCTTAGAATCATAGTGCAGGAGAAGACTCTTGAGTCCCTTGGACTGCAAAGAGATTGAACCAGTCAATCCTAAAGGAAATCAACCATTGAGTTGGCCTCACATATTCATTGGAAAGACTGATACTGAAGCTGGAGCTCCAGTACTTTGGCCACCTGATGATGCAAAGAGGTGATTCATGGAAAACTGATTCTGGGAAACGTTGAGAGCTGGAGAAGGGGATGACAGGAGATGAGATGGTTGGATGGCATCAGCAACTCAGTGGACATGAGTTTGAGCAAACTCCGGGAGATGGTGAAGGACAGGGAAGCATGGTGTGCTGCAGTCCATGGGATCAGAAAGAGTCGGGCACAAGTGAATGGCAGGTACATATAGATGAGGAGGCCAGACAGTCCGTATCCCCCAAGGGATGGGTCACACTTCCCTAGTACTTTGCACTCTGATAAAGGAAAACAGACTTCCTTTATTGTAGGGTTTTCTAGAAATATCAGTACTCTAATGTGTTGTGCATGGTAGACCACACAGGGAAAGAAATACTGAAGTTTTTAGTAAACTTTTTTGCCCTTGGATTTTAAGGGAGTGTCTTAGTAAGACCAATGACCCAAGGAATAAATAGAAGTAGGGAAATTGAGTTGGATGGGCTCCACATTCTTCCTGACTTCAGAATTCTGTGCTTCGGTGTGAATTTTACTGAAAGCCTAAGGCAAGTTTCTTTCACCCTCTTCTCATAGAATAAAAGGTCTACTTCGTTCCTGCTCAAGCAGGCAAGAGACCCTTGCTCAAGTGTGGAGTGTGTTTGCTGAGCTGCACAGGTGTAGAGTGCTGCAGAGTACTTACTGAAGAAGCAGAGCTGATGGAAACAGAAATGAGCTCTTCCCCTTTACAGCCTACCGAGATGCAAATATTCAGCTTGTTTAATTTGCAGTTTAACTCTCGCAAATACAGTCTTTCCTAAGATAATTGAGATTGAGAATGCCAGACTCATTCTGACCTAGATCGTCATCTGTTCCTAATCAATACTTGGAGATTTTTGTCTCCAGTTTCACTGGGGCCCTAGACCTTATCTTTCACTCAGTTTAGAGAAGAGAACCACTTAGGGTCAGCCAAGTGTTCATCTGGGTTGAAGCCAGTACACACTAAGGAATGTGATATCCAGGGGTTGGAGGTTCATATCCAGAAATGCTGGCTCGATAGATGATTTACCAAAGTAAACATCTCTCCTGAGCTCTTGCAAAATACTTCTTGTCATGTCAATTGCCAGTACCAAGAATATTTGATGACCTGAAAGTCAGAGCAGATAATGTCCCCTCAGTTCAGTTCAGTTCAATTCAGTTGCTCAATTGTGTCCAACTCTTTGCGACCCCATGAACTGCAGCATACCAGGCCTCCCTGTCCATCACCATCTCCTGGAGTTCACTCAGACTCATGTCCATTGAGTCAGTGATGCCATCAGCCATTTC
The DNA here is from genome assembly GCA_006410735.1 of Raphicerus campestris. NCBI lineage: Eukaryota > Metazoa > Chordata > Mammalia > Artiodactyla > Bovidae > Raphicerus > Raphicerus campestris. Next base: position 322,678 of record SJYW01041444.1, read on the forward strand.
ATCCTCTCGTCCCCTTCTCCTACCTCCAATCCCTCCCAGCATCAGGGTCTTTTCCAATGAGTCAACTCTTCACATGAGGTGGCCAAAGTACTAGAATTTCAGCTTCAGCATTGTTCCCTCCAAAGAAACCCCAGGGCTGATCTTCAGAATGGACTGGTTGGATCTCCTTGCAGTCCCTTCCAAGGGACTCTCAAGAGTCTTCTCCAACACCACAGTTCAAAAGCATCAATTCTTTGGCACTCAGCTTTCTTCACAGTCCAGCTCTCATATCCATACATGACCACTGGAAAAACCATAGCCTTGACTAGATGGACCTTTGTTGGCAAAGTAATGTCTCTGCTTTTGAATATGCTATCTAAGTTGGTCATAACTTTCCTTCCAAGGAGTAAGCGTCTTTTAACTTCATGGCTGCAGTCACCATCTGCAGTGATTTTGGAGCCCCCCAAAATAAAGTCTGACACTGTTTCCACTGTTTGCCCATCTATTTCCCATGAAGTGATGGGACCAGATGCCATGATCTTCATTTTCTGAATGTTGAGATTTAAGCCAACTTTTTCACTCTCCTCTTTCACTTTCATCAAGAGACTTTTTAGCTCCTCTTCACTTTCTGCCATAACGGTGGTGTCATCTGCATATCTGCATATCCGTCCATAGTTCATCAGGCACTCTATCTATCAGATCTAGTCCCTTAATCTATTTCTCACTTCCACTGTATAATCATAAGAGATTTTATTTAGGTCATACCTGAATGGTCTGGTGGTTTTCCCTACTTTCTTCAATTTCATTAGGATCCCCTGAAGGCTAGCATCCTACTGGGGACTGCCCAAATGGCCAGGGGACAGCTGGTGGCCACCTGGGGGCAGCTTTGATGGAGGGGGACCAGGCCTCACTGTGTGCTCCCAGGAGGGTCCCACGCCCCTGGGGAGCACCTCCCTAGAGGAGGCCGGGGGCTGAGGGCCCTGAAAGGGCCGCTGAAGAGGTACTGTGTGGTGCCCGTTGATACCAAGGAGACAGTGCAGGGGTCAGGGCCGCCTCAAGATAATCTGGAAATTCGTTTTTGTCTTACATTAATGGAAATAAAGACCAACCAGTGGTGACAAGCAAAGCCTGGTTCTTCAGAGCTCGCTCGATGTAACAAGGGAGTCAGCTCCCATCAGTGTGATTGGCAGAGACTCAGAGGAGTCAATGGGAGGGGGCTTCTTAGTCGAGAAAAGGCGTGACCCAGGTGTGTCCTGATGGAGGCTTTGGGGAAGCTGCTGCTGCTGCTGCTGAGTCGCTTCAGTCGTGTCCGACTCTGCGACCCCATAGACGGCAGCCCACCAGGCTCCCCTGTCCCTGGGATTCTCCAGGCAAGAACATCGGAGTGGGTTGCCATTTCCTTCTCCAGTGCATGAAAGTGAAAAGAGAAAGTGAAGCCGTTCAGTCATGTCCCACTGTTAGCGACCCCATGGACTGCAGCCTTCGGGGCTCCTCCATCCATGGGATTTTCCAGGCAAGAGTACTGGAGTTGGGTACCATTGCCTCTCTGTCAGGGAAGCTGGAGGTGACTGATTAGAAGCCTGGGCTCTGGTGGTTGGTCAGGAATGCATACTGGCTTTCTCTGGTTTGTCGTAAATTGGAAGCAAGGATGAAAACTAGGGGAACAGTCAGTTGCTAGACATCTTCTGACCATACGGGGCCATTTGTCATGGAGATTGTTGCTGGAGGTGGCAGTGTGACTCCCTCTAAGCTGACGTTGAGCACACTGGCCTTTGGGAGTGGCTACAGTGGGTTTCAGGTCAGGGTGTCTGTATAGGGTCTGGCCACTGTCAGTTTATCCCTTCAGCCTCTCAGCTTAAATAAGAGTTTATCATAAGAGTGAAATCAACCTACCCCCAGTGAACAGTAAATTAACTGGCACTAGTAAAAGAAAATGCCTTACAATTGCCTCAATCATATTTTTAAAATACTGTCCAGAAAGAAGTGCTGTCCAGAAAACACGCATCTCGCTCAGTTTCTAATTTAATCTTGTAAAAATGGAAAGGGCACGTGCAGAGACGGTCGTAAGGGATAAACGTCCTAGGAGCCACTGGAAGTTAAGTGAGAAAGACAATTAGGAAATGCTTAGCAGATTGTCATCCAGTTACAGCCACGTTTTATCACAAACCTCAATTTTATTTTACTGCCTTAGTTCCTGCCCCCAGGAGCACACAGCGAGTTCGTCAAAGCTTTTNGACAATTAGGAAATGCTCAGCAGATTGTCATCCAGTTACAGCCACGTTTTATCACAAACCTCAATTTTATTTTACTGCCTTAGTTCCTGCCCCCAGGAGCACACAGCGAGTTCGTCAAAGCTTTTTCACCTATTCTGTGGCAGACTTGAGACATTCTTATCACTGATAAAGGCAAGGTCAGGGAACCGGTGCCCACTCACAACAGGGCTAGGCTGCTGCTTGTCTGGCCACCTGCTTCTGACATGTCTGATTCAGAATTCTCCCGCCTCTAAATAGGAATACCACCCTGGGGAGGTGGCAGGGGGAGGTGTAGCAACTCAGAGCTCAGCAGCGCATAAATAGAAAACCAGCGTGCTCTTGAAAATTGAGGGAGCATCTAATTCTCTGCTGACTGACTCACTGTGTAGAAGGGGTGGAAGTATCAAATGTCGACAGCTTTATCCACGCTCCTTCTTAAGTCATCCAGCCTGCCCGTGTCCAGCGCTGGACAGATACGGTCATCTTCCCCTCTGCCCCCACAGGTCCTCTGATGCTTGGGTGTCATCTCCTCTAAGATCCCCTTTCTCAGAGAACCAGACTTTAAACTCAGGGTTGAGTGCACTGACCAGCTGGTAAATATCTATTAATAACAACTAGCTTTCTAGAAACAAACAAAACCCTGAATGCATGATATACTCACATAAGCATTATAAATTGCCGTGATACAAAGACTGCATAGCACACAATTACAAATAATAAAATATACAGTACTCTATTATAATTCCATATGGCCATTTGGGTCTCAGAGAATGCATTTGTTGATTTTCTCCAAACACTTATATCCGTAGCCAACCTATGATTGCAACTGACAAATCAGTGTAGTTCTGGCATGAATGTTGGTTGTGAGTGAGACAAATGTGAAACAACAAAGATGTATATTGCATGCATTGCCAGAACTTTACTCGGACATTAATGACACGAGCAATTCCTGTGCTAAATAGGATAATGGTTTTCAAATACTGGAAGAAAATTTCCTAAATTTTTCTATTTACAATGTGGTAGCAACTGACATGATACAATTTTCAAGTTAAACTACATTATTAACATTGTCTCCATGACTTAAGTCTAGAGCCTAGACTGGAAGCAGTAAACAAAACCAAGTTAACTCCTGATTTATGGCTTTTTGCTGACTTTCATGATGTAAATATTCCCACCAGAGCCCATTTCAAGCAACCAACACATCCCTGAACATGGAGTCAGAAAGAGATAAACAATGAGTAGCAGCTTAATGTTTAAAAATGACTGAGTTAAACAGCTCTCAAGATTCCTAAAAATTGGAACATCAGCTGTTAAGAGCCAGCATGATCCGACTCCAGCACGTTGATGTTTGCATGCGCTGTTTTTCAGAATGCAGAGCAAGCCGAGCCTCAGATCTGACTGCAGTGTTGGGATTGTTGAAGCTAAGGGGGCTAAGTGCTTCACCTGAAGTTACTCAGATGAAGAGGTTCAAGACATAGATATTTAAAACTTTTCCTATGAATTCAGCAGCTATAAACAAAGTGCCTGCTCCATGCCAGATTCCTGTTGAGACAGATCATCCCAGGATGGATAAAATTGTCCCAGCCCTGCCTCATAGAGTGTACGGTCCCAGCTGGTCATGTCCCCTAGGCTTTGCTAAATCCTTTTCCCAGGTCAGCTCTGGAGAAGGCAATGGCAACCCACTCCAGTACTCTTGCCTGGAAAATCCCATGGACAGAGGAGCCTGGTAGGCTGCAGTCCATGGGGTCGCAAAGTGTTGGACACGACTGGGCGACTTCACTTTCACTTTTCACCTTCATGCATCAGAGAAGGAAATGGCAACCCACTCAGTGTTCTTGCCTGGAGAATCCCAAGGACAGGGGAGCCTGATGGGCTGCCATCTATGGGGTCACACAGAGTCAGACACAACTGAAGCGACTTAACAGCAGCAGCAGCAGGTCAGCTCATCCTGTCCACTCAAGGCCCAGGGCAAGTGAAACAGGGCAGGACCCCATGGTCCTTGCTCCCACCCCACCACGTGCTCTGCCTGCCTTTTATCTTTGGAAAGCCTTAGTCAAAGAATAAGTTTATTCAGAGAAGTGAGAAATGTGAAAACAAAGGAGACTAAATTATAATAATGTAGTCATTAAGCTTAGTCAAGGATATTTAGTTTTTTCTCAAGGGCTATAGATAATATTCTGAGCCATATCCTGTGAGCTACCTTACAGATACAAAACACCAGGCGGAGAAAACTCTATGATGATCAGACTGCACCCAAGACATGAGCTGCCACAATTCCAAGAACTGGCCTCAGAGAAATGGAAACAAATGGACCCTGGATATGAAGATTAACTGTACCTAAAACAACCAAGATGACGCCGGTCAGACCACCAATGACCAGTTTGAAGATGACTGTCGGAGCTGACTGTGCTGTTACGGCATGTAGCCCCCTCCCCACTTCTGTCTATAAAAGCTCTTGCCCCACTGGTTGCCGGGGTGGTGGGGCAGGGGGAGCTGGGTGGGGAGTTGGCCTTTGGAAAGATGTCCTCCCCCCGCCACCAGCTGCTGGCATCTAAAATAAAGCAACTCCCTTTCCACCAGCCTGGCCTGCTTATTGGCTCTTGAGCGGCGAGCTGAGTCCCACACCCCTTTGGGTATCAGAAGTGGACCCCGTTGTGCTGTGGAGGAGCCTGCCTGGCCCGCCCCTGTCCTTCGGGTCCTGTCCATCTCTCCTCCCACTACTCCACCTCTGCAGCCTTGACCCTGGTACATGCCCTCGTGACCCCCCCCGACCCAGACTCCTTCCTGCTCCCTCTTCTCCCGGACTGTTTTCTACTCAGCAGCCAGGGTGATTTTTTTTTTAATAAAAATCCCTGTTTTATGTCACTGCTCAACTTGAAATCCTCTAACGGCAGTCAGGCATGACAGACCCAGCCCTTGGGCCCTGCTGCTCACCAGCTGGGTACCTTGGGGCAGCTCTGTATCTGTTTCCCTGCCTGCATAAAGAGGGTCACAGAGCGCCCGCTGGAGAGGCTTCTGTCTAGGTTTAAATGCTCAGAATAGTGTGTCACCATCCTTCCCACTAGGTAAGCATGGTATTAGCATCCTTACCTGCTCCTGACCTCAGCTCTCACACCTCTTTATGCTGAACGATAAATAATGATAAATCACTGCTTTGTATTCCAGAGCCCTGTGCCTCTCCGCGAGCCGCTCACCACACTGACCTTGTCTAAGCTCGTCTCACTGCCTGACACGCCTTCCCTCATCAGCCCAGCGTCACCTCTCAGCTCATCCTGCAGAGCCCTTTCAAGACCGCATCTGCAGCACAGCCTTCCCCTGTCCCAGTCTAGATCAAGTCTCTTGCTGTGTTCCTTCAGAGCACATGTCACGTTGTCCTCACACATGGATTAGGATGAATTAACAGTTCATGTCCTGTTTACACAGTGGACTTCATGAGCATGCCCAGTGCCTTGTAAAGTAGCTGGGACAGGGTAGGTGCTCAGTGTGTATAAAAACTCTGTAATAAACAGGGCTTATTTGAGACTACTCATCCTAAGCAGTGTCCCATTCAGCAACATTTCAGTGTAAACTGGAAACTTTGGCCAGAAGCCTTGATGTGGCTAAAGGTAGCATTTGGTGTCAACCCTTTCACCCTACTACTCTCATTTCCCCCATCCAGCCAGGAGCCCTGCTTAGCTGTGCCACGCACATGCTCATCCTGACAGCAGAAGAACAAGGATAATATCAAGACTTTTCCCAAGAATTCTGCCCGAGAGGATTGTTGCTGTTGAGCATGCTTGACTTCCCAAGACCATTCCTACAGCTTTCAGTGGGTAAGCAGTCACTTACTGAGCATCTACCAGATACAGGACATCATTGCAGCTGCTTCACACACACACCTTGACTCTGTTCTGCCACAGAAGACAACTAGAGAAGGGGTCAGCTTTCCCAAAGGAAATCCTGAGAGCCGTGAACATTCAGCTTACTAAGGTCGAGCAATTCTTCCCTTGTAGGTGCCACATACTTTGTCTGTTTTAAGTCCTTATGAGAGAAAAATATTAAATGTTATATCAGGAATTTGCTTTAATACGTCCCAACAGCAAAAATGGTAGGGGAATCAGATGGCTCTGGTAACTGCAGCTGGTGGCGAGATGGTGGGTGTGTGGGCCAGGAGTGAGCACGGGACTTCAGTAGACTGTTTCTGAGTGTGTGTGCAAATTTCCATAATGAAAGTTTTTTTAATTATTTTTATTTTTACTTTATTTTGCTTTACAATATTGTATTGGTTTTGCCATACATTGACATGAATCAGCCACAGGTGTACATGAGTTCCCAATCCTGAACCCCGCTCCCTCCTCCCACCCCATATCATCTCTCTGGATCATCCTGGTGCACCAGCCCCAAGCCTCCTGTATCCTGTATCGAACATAGACTGGCGATTCGTTTCTTACTTGAAAGCCAAAACTGATAGAACTACAGGGATTCATTGACAAGTCCACNGTGGACCCCGTTGTGCTGTGGAGGAGCCTGCCTGGCCCGCCCCTGTCCTTTGGGTCCTGTCCATCTCTCCTCCCACTACTCCACCTCTGCAGCGTTGACCCTGGTACATGCCCTCGTGACCCCCCCGACCCAGACTCCTTCCTGCTCCCTCTTCTTCCGGACTGTTTTCTACTCAGCAGCCAGGGTGATTTTTTTTAATAAAAATCCCTGTTTTATATCACTGCTCAACTTGAAATCCTCTAACGGCAGTCAGGCATGACAGACCCAGCCCTTGGGCCCTGCTGCTCACCAGCTGGGTACCTTGGGGCAGCTCTGTATCTGTTTCCCTGCCTGCATAAAGAGGGTCACAGAGCGCCCGCTGGAGAGGCTTCTGTCTAGGTTTAAATGCTCAGAATAGTGTGTCACCATCCTTCCCACTAGGTAAGCATGGTATTAGCATCCTTACCTGCTCCTGACCTCAGCTCTCACACCTCTTTATGCTGAACGATAAATAATGATAAATCACTGCTTTGTATTCCAGAGCCCTGTGCCTCTCCGCGAGCCGCTCACCACACTGACCTTGTCTAAGCTCGTCTCACTGCCTGACACGCCTTCCCTCATCAGCCCAGCATCACCTCTCAGCTCATCCTGCAGAGCCCTTTCAAGACCGCATCTGCAGCACAGCCTTCCCCTGTCCCAGTCTAGATCAAGTCTCTTGCTGTGTTCCTTCAGAGCACATGTCACGTTGTCCTCACACATGGATTAGGATGAATTAACAGTTCATGTCCTGTTTACACAGTGGACTTCATGAGCATGCCCAGTGCCTTGTAAAGTAGCTGGGACAGGGTAGGTGCTCAGTGTGTATAAAAACTCTGTAATAAACAGGGCTTATTTGAGACTACTCATCCTAAGCAGTGTCCCATTCAGCAACATTTCAGTGTAAACTGGAAACTTTGGCCAGAAGCCTTGATGTGGCTAAAGGTAGCATTCGGTGTCAACCCTTTCACCCTACTACTCTCATTTCCCCCATCCAGCCAGGAGCCCTGCTTAGCTGTGCCACGCACATGCTCATCCTGACAGCAGAAGAACAAGGATAATATCAAGACTTTTCCCAAGAATTCTGCCCGAGAGGATTGTTGCTGTTGAGCATGCTTGACTTCCCAAGACCATTCCTACAGCTTTCAGTGGGTAAGCAGTCACTTACTGAGCATCTACCAGATACAGGACATCATTGCAGCTGCTTCACACACACACCTTGACTCTGTTCTGCCACAGAAGACAACTAGAGAAGGGGTCAGCTTTCCCAAAGGAAATCCTGAGAGCCGTGAACATTCAGCTTACTAAGGTCGAGCAATTCTTCCCTTGTAGGTGCCACATACTTTGTCTGTTTTAAGTCCTTATGAGAGAAAAATATTAAATGTTATATCAGGAATTTGCTTTAATACGTCCCAACAGCAAAAATGGTAGGGGAATCAGATGGCTCTGGTAACTGCAGCTGGTGGCGAGATGGTGGGTGTGTGGGCCAGGAGTGAGCACGGGACTTCAGTAGACTGTTTCTGAGTGTGTGTGCAAATTTCCATAATGAAAGTTTTTTTAATTATTTTTATTTTTACTTTATTTTGCTTTACAATATTGTATTGGTTTTGCCATACATTGACATGAATCAGCCACAGGTGTACATGAGTTCCCAATCCTGAACCCCGCTCCCTCCTCCCACCCCATATCATCTCTCTGGATCATCCTGGTGCACCAGCCCCAAGCCTCCTGTATCCTGTATCGAACATAGACTGGCGATTCGTTTCTTACTTGAAAGCCAAAACTGATAGAACTACAGGGATTCATTGACAAGTCCACCATTGTGACGGGAGCATACAACATAGTTCTGTTCTTTTCATTATAGATGAGTCTAAGGCCCAAAAGCCTAATTTCATGGATATAAATAAAACTTGGCACCCAACAACTAGAGCATCACAAAATCTTTTCAGGCAAAAGTGGAACATTTGTTAAAATTGATCATATAGGAGACCGTAAAGCAAGCATCAACAAAGTTCAAATAATCTATACCAAATAGACTATATTTTTGGAACACAATGCACTTAATGTATAAATCAATGAAAAGACAAAATTGTCTAAATATTTTAAAATCTGAAGTGCATTCTAAATAACCCAGAGATCAAAGAAAAACTGATAACGTCTTGGTCGTAGAGAAGATGATTCTGTCACACTAGCCGTGAGCAGCTGGCTATTAATGTTGACAGGAAGAGTTTTCTGTAAACTAGTTAGTGCCTTTCCACTTCTCTATGATAGGAAGGGACCTCAGCCAATCGCTGAAGGGTTTGGGACAGTAATTTAAAGTATTATACATATTATAAGAAAAGTTTAAAAAAATGTTTACAGTGATTATCCTTCAGTGATGGATGGATGGATGGATGATTTTCATTCTCTTGCCTAAGCTTCTGTATGTTATTTACATTTCTATAGTGAGAAATCATGGATATCAGTGCTTTTGGGGAGAGGAAATACGTAAGTGGCCCAAGGTAGTTAACCCATTAATGTGCATTCACTGTGGGCCAGGCCTGGTACTAAGTGCTCTACATGATCCTACCCACTAACTCATGACCACAAAGGTGCCAAAACTTAGGGAGCATTCAGCACAAGCTCCTTGTTAAAAAGTGGTGGTGTCACTCGTCTTTCTTGGTGGCATCTGTGCTCTTAGCCACAACTGAATGAATGTTTACCTTCTTGCAGTTTCATAAGAGCATCAGAATAAGATAATGGTCCTTTTGACAAGTCAAAGTGTACAAGGCATAAATTGAGGATGTTCAACAAACATGTATTAAGTACCTATTTGAACTGTGCTCACACGTAACTGCTATTAGTGTTAGTGACTCAGTCCTGTCTCTTTGCAACCCCGTGGACTGTAACCACCCCTCCCCCCAGGCTCCTTTGTCCATAGAATTCTCCAGGTAAGAATACCGGAGTTGGTTGCCATTCCCTTTTCCAGGGGATCTTTGCAGCCCAAGGATCGAACCCGGGTTGCCTGCATTGCAGGCAGATTCTTTACTGTCTGAGCCACCAGGCAAGCCCATTAACATTGTTAGTGGCGTGTGTGTGAGTCACTCAGTCATGTCCAGCTTTTGCGACCCCATGGGCTGTAGCCCACCAGGCTCCTCTGTCCATGGAGTTCTCCAGGCAAGACNAGCTTAGTCAAGGATATTTAGTTTTTTCTCAAGGGCTATAGATAATATTCTGAGCCATATCCTGTGAGCTACCTTACAGATACAAAACACCAGGCGGAGAAAACTCCATGATGATCAGACTGCACCCAAGACATGAGCTGCCACAATTCCAAGAACTGGCCTCAGAGAAATGGAAACAAATGGACCCTGGATATGAAGATTAACTGTACCTAAAACAACCAAGATGACGCCGGTCAGACCACCAATGACCAGTTTGAAGATGACTGTCGGAGCTGACTGTGCTGTTACGGCATGTAGCCCCCTCCCCACTTCTGTCTATAAAAGCTCTTGCCCCACTGGTTGCTGGGGTGGTGGGGCAGGGGGAGCTGGGTGGGGAGTTGGCCTTTGGAAAGATGTCCTCCCCCCCCACCAGCTGCTGGCATCTAAAATAAAGCAAACTCCCTTTCCACCAGCCTGGCCTGCTTATTGGCTCTTGAGCGGCGAGCTGAGTCCCACACCCCTTTGGGTATCAGAAGTGGACCCCGTTGTGCTGTGGAGGAGCCTGCCTGGCCCGCCCCTGTCCTTTGGGTCCTGTCCATCTCTCCTCCCACTACTCCACCTCTGCAGCGTTGACCCTGGTACATGCCCTCGTGACCCCCCCGACCCAGACTCCTTCCTGCTCCCTCTTCTCCCGGACCGTTTTCTACTCAGCAGCCAGGGTGATTTTTTTTAATAAAAATCCCTGTTTTATATCACTGCTCAACTTGAAATCCTCTAACGGCAGTCAGGCATGACAGACCCAGCCCTTGGGCCCTGCTGCTCACCAGCTGGGTACCTTGGGGCAGCTCTGTATCTGTTTCCCTGCCTGCATAAAGAGGGTCACAGAGCGCCCGCTGGAGAGGCTTCTGTCTAGGTTTAAATGCTCAGAATAGTGTGTCACCATCCTTCCCACTAGGTAAGCATGGTATTAGCATCCTTACCTGCTCCTGACCTCAGCTCTCACACCTCTTTATGCTGAACGATAAATAATGATAAATCACTGCTTTGTATTCCAGAGACCTGTGCCTCTCCGCGAGCCGCTCACCACACTGACCTTGTCTAAGCTCGTCTCACTGCCTGACACGCCTTCCCTCATCAGCCCAGCATCACCTCTCAGCTCATCCTGCAGAGCCCTTTCAAGACCGCATCTGCAGCACAGCCTTCCCCTGTCCCAGTCTAGATCAAGTCTCTTGCTGTGTTCCTTCAGAGCACATGTCACGTTGTCCTCACACATGGATTAGGATGAATTAACAGTTCATGTCCTGTTTACACAGTGGACTTCATGAGCATGCCCAGTGCCTTGTAAAGTACCTGGGACAGGGTAGGTGCTCAGTGTGTATAAAAACTCTGTAATAAACAGGGCTTATTTGAGACTACTCATCCTAAGCAGTGTCCCATTCAGCAACATTTCAGTGTAAACTGGAAACTTTGGCCAGAAGCCTTGATGTGGCTAAAGGTAGCATTCGGTGTCAACCCTTTCACCCTACTACTCTCATTTCCCCCATCCAGCCAGGAGCCCTGCTTAGCTGTGCCACGCACATGCTCATCCTGACAGCAGAAGAACAAGGATAATATCAAGACTTTTTCCAAGAATTCTGCCCGAGAGGATTGTTGCTGTTGAGCATGCTTGACTTCCCAAGACCATTCCTACAGCTTTCAGTGGGTAAGCAGTCACTTACTGAGCATCTACCAGATACAGGACATCATTGCAGCTGCTTCACACACACACCTTGACTCTGTTCTGCCACAGAAGACAACTAGAGAAGGGGTCAGCTTTCCCAAAGGAAATCCTGAAAGCCGTGAACATTCAGCTTACTAAGGTCGAGCAATTCTTCCCTTGTAGGTGCCACATACTTTGTCTGTTTTAAGTCCTTATGAGAGAAAAATATTAAATGTTATATCAGGAATTTGCTTTAATACGTCCCAACAGCAAAAATGGTAGGGGAATCAGATGGCTCTGGTAACTGCAGCTGGTGGCGAGATGGTGGATGTGTGGGCCAGGAGTGAGCACGGGACTTCAGTAGACTGTTTCTGAGTGTGTGTGCAAATTTCCATAATGAAAGTTTTTTAAATTATTTTTATTTTTACTTTATTTTGCTTTACAATATTGTATTGGTTTTGCCATACATTGACATGAATCAGCCACAGGTGTACATGAGTTCCCAATCCTGAACCCTGCTCCCTCCTCCCACCCCATATCATCTCTCTGGATCATCCTGGTGCACCAGCCCCAAGCCTCCTGTATCCTGTATCGAACATAGACTGGCGATTCGTTTCTTACTTGAAAGCCAAAACTGATAGAACTACAGGGATTCATTGACAAGTCCACCATTGTGACGGGAGCATACAACATAGTTCTGTTCTTTTCATTATAGATGAGTCTAAGGCCCAAAAGCCTAATTTCATGGATATAAATAAAACTTGGCACCCAACAACTAGAGCATCACAAAATCTTTTCAGGCAAAAGTGGAACATTTGTTAAAATTGATCATATAGGAGACCGTAAAGCAAGCATCAACAAAGTTCAAATAATCTATACCAAATAGACTATATTTTTGGAACACAATGCACTTAATGTATAAATCAATGAAAAGACAAAATTGTCTAAATATTTTAAAATCTGAAGTGCATTCTAAATAACCCAGAGATCAAAGAAAAACTGATAACGTCTTGGTCGTAGAGAAGATGATTCTGTCACACTAGCCGTGAGCAGCTGGCTATTAATGTTGACAGGAAGAGTTTTCTGTAAACTAGTTAGTGCCTTTCCACTTCTCTATGATAGGAAGGGACCTCAGCCAATGACTGAAGGGTTTGGGACAGTAATTTAAAGTATTATACATATTATAAGAAAAGTTTAAAAAATGTTTACAGTGATTATCCTTCAGTGATGGATGGATGGATGGATGATTTTCATTCTCTTGCCTAAGCTTCTGTATGTTATTTACATTTCTATAGTGAGAAATCATGGATATCAGTGCTTTTGGGGAGAGGAAATACGTAAGTGGCCCAAGGTAGTTAACCCATTAATGTGCATTCACTGTGGGCCAGGCCTGGTACTAAGTGCTCTACATGATCCTACCCACTAACTCATGACCACAAAGGTGCCAAAACTTAGGGAGCATTCAGCACAAGCTCCTTGTTAAAAAGTGGTGGTGTCACTCGTCTTTCTTGGTGGCATCTGTGCTCTTAGCCACAACTGAATGAATGTTTACCTTCTTGCAGTTTCATAAGAGCATCAGAATAAGATAATGGTCCTTTTGACAAGTCAAAGTGTACAAGGCATAAATTGAGGATGTTCAACAAACATGTATTAAGTACCTATTTGAACTGTGCTCACACGTAACTGCTATTAGTGTTAGTGACTCAGTCCTGTCTCTTTGCAACCCCGTGGACTGTAACCACCCCTCCCCCCAGGCTCCTTTGTCCATAGAATTCTCCAGGTAAGAATACCGGAGTTGGTTGCCATTCCCTTTTCCAGGGGATCTTTGCAGCCCAAGGATCGAACCCGGGTTGCCTGCATTGCAGGCAGATTCTTTACTGTCTGAGCCACCAGGCAAGCCCATTAACATTGTTAGTGGCGTGTGTGTGAGTCACTCAGTCATGTCCAGCTTTTGCGACCCCATGGGCTGTAGCCCACCAGGCTCCTCTGTCCATGGAGTTCTCCANCTTTGGTCCCCGCTGAGTTCCTCCCTCTCCCCTGCCCTTCCTGTCCCCCCATGCCTACCCCCACCCCTCCACCCTCCGCGGCCTTAGCTCAGGCCTTGCCCAGACCTGGTCTGCGATGACATCTCTCGCCCTCGAGGGCTGCAGGGAGGGCCTTGGCCTCTCCTCCGAGGAACTCAGGCCCCAGGGGCTTTGGTGGAAATCCCCGAGGCCTGGCTGCTGCGGAGGGTTGGGGGCCGAGGGCCTCAGGGCTGGGCGGCACCAAGGGGAAGATGCAGGGGGAAGCGGTGCTTAGCACCCCAGGGAGCGGTGGGTTTGGGCTCGTCTTTGTTCCTCTCCGTCTCCTCTAGCTGGGCGTGAGAGCTGTGAGCACCCGCAGCTTCCTCCCTGCGCTTTGCCTTTATCCACTTCTGGTGACTGCATTTACCTGGTGTGTTGCCCTCGAAATGAAAGGACCCTTCAGGAGTCTGGAGACTGGAGCCTAGATTGATTTTGTTATTAACCTATCTCGCTGACCCGGAGAAACTTAATTGCTAACTCTGCACTTCACACTTTCTCATCTGTAAAATGGGAAGCTTGAACCAGAAATCTTGTTTAGGGTGAGCTTTCTAGTGACAGTTCACTGACTCTGTGCTTGAGGATGGCAGGTATGTTGCAACAGCTATCTTTGAAGCAGTGGTACTCATTTTTGTACAGTCCACTCTGGCTAAAGGTCATATGTATGTATTCACAGGTACTCTGGAGAACATGTATCACATTTATCATCAGATTTTTTTCAAAAGCCTAATGGTTTCCCCCAGGGCTAATTGGCACTATACTGCTGACTAATATATTTGTCATAAAATGACTGAGTAGAAAAGCCCATTTTTAAAAAAATGTTATCTCAGGATCATATGGGGTAGCTTTTAGATGAACCTCATTGTCTAGGAGATCTGACCATATGGGTCCCTGATGTCATGGGGCTTATAGGTAATTGGCAAGTGTTTGCAGGCTTCAGTGAGTGCTAGGAAGAAAATAAGCCAGGTGGCATGATAGAGTGATGGGGTGCTGCTCAGAGAAAGTGGTCCAGGAAGGCCTTTTGAGAAGGTGATGTTTGAGAAGGGAAGAATGAGTTCTACCCACTAGACAATAATCTGGGGAGGAAGGTTCCAGAAGAGGAAGAGAAAGTGCAAAGCCCCTGAAGCCATAATAACGTGATATGTTCAAGGAACAGACCAACACGTTTGGAGCAAAATGGTCAGAGAGATACTCAGGGCCCAGTCATAGCACACTGAAGGCAAGACTACGAAATATGGGGTTCTTTAGAATTCCAGTGTGATGTGACTGGAGGATTTAAGTGACGTGAGCAGTTTGCTTGCCTGTCCTCTACAAGCATTTAAATCTTTGCTCCCAGAGTAACTTCAGTGATTGAGTTGGATCTTGAAGACTATGAATTCACTCTAGATGGAAGGAGACACTGAATTCTGCCCCCTCGCCCTGGCCTGAGAAGAAGTTTACTGCAGAATCTTTATAATCTTGTGTGTCAGTTAGGCTGAATTCTAGTGAGGAGATGTTTAGGTCATTGAACTGACTTCCCCTGCTTCATTGAATTCTTATATCTGTGAGTTGCACCTTTACAAAACTAGGTGAAATACTCCTGGGTTTCTAAGTTGGGAAGCTGGTAGTTACAGCTCCTGTGTTTGTCTAGCTGGAGATGAACTTGCTACTATAATTTTTGCTCCTGTTCTTCTCACCATCTTTGGTTCCTCATTAGAGATTTATGACTAGAAATCACCAGTCTATTTTTCCCTGGAGGACCAGGGATTCGCCTCATGTAGATGACAGTTCCCCCATAACAGAGTGTAGAAAGGAGAGAGCTTGCTAATGCTGTTTTCAGAAGATGGTTGGCCCCTCAGTTAGGTGGCGTGGCTGTTTGCATCTTAGCTGCGTAATTTGGTATCACTGTAAAAGAGCAGCCGCGTCATCAAAGGACTCACAGTCATTTTCACAAAATGAGAGATGATCGCTGTACTAGGAAAGGGGGTGCCGCATAACGTGGGTGAAAAAAACAGGAAGCTGGGCGTCTGAAATCCTAATGCTTTGCTAATTCCCCTGGCCTTTGCGAAATATTTGAGTTTCACTGGTGACCAGTTTTCACATCAGAAAAATGAAGCAGGGATGTTGTGAGGCTCAAGTGCTTTATGATGCTAACACTAAAGATACTTTCCAGTACAGATACCAGAAGAAACAAAGCCACCAGCCTAAATGATAAGGTGAAGGTCTGACTTGTTGATACCAGCTTAGTGATGTCTACCAAGTCCTTTCTTTTTTTATGTGGTAGCAATTGACTGTACTTGGCCACTAATAAACCTTTGGGCTATTGCTTCTCATTCATATTCATGGGGAGAACTGGCTGGCTTTCTATAGCTCTCTAAAAGAGGAGGAATACCCGAAGCCCACAGCAAAAGTCATAGAATCTCTCCTATACCCCCACCAAACGGTACGAAAGAAAACAGACATGTGTTAACAAGGACATGGAATTTTTCTGCACTACAGATGGGTGCTAAACTGGTACAATCACCATGGAAAATAGTTTGAGGTATGTACTAACATTGAACATGCACATACCTTTTGGCCCAGCATCTCCTCTTAGGTATGTGCCCTATAGACATGCATATCTGTCAATGGACACGCTCTAAAATGTTCATAGCGGCACAATTTGTAATACTCCTGAACTGGAAGGCAGCCAAATACTGACAACAGTAGAACAGATAAACTTGGCTTGTCCCATACTAGAATGGGCATCCCAGGTTATGCTAGTGGTAGAAAATCTGCCTGCCAATGCAGGAGACGCAAGAGATGCGGGTTTGATCCCTAGGTCAAGAAGATCTCCTGGAGTAGAAAATGGCAACCCACTCCAGTATTCTTGCCTGGAGAACCCCATGGAGAGGGGAGCCTGGCGGGCTACAGTCCATGGAGTCATAAAGAGTCAGATACGACTGAAGTGACTTAGCATGCGCACGTGACATGTACTTTTCTGTGTGTGTGTCATGCTTCGTTAGAAAGCTTTAAGGAACACCAGCTCCTGCGTCTCATTGACTAGATGGGGGCTCCTTGTCCTTTCTTGAACACAGGCTGGCAAGGGGATGGCATCAGACTTTAGCAAGTGTGAGTGCCCCAGAAGCTGAAGGGGAGCCCGTTCCCCAAGACTTAGCTCTTTAAGGGACTCCTTCCTTCTGTTAGGAAGAAGATGTGGAGAATGGATGTCGGGTAGGCAGTCAGCTATGTCCATGGCATCAAGGGTAAAGGGTAAAGACACATGAAGGACGATAGAAAGTGAAAGTGAAGCCACTCAGTCGTGTCTGACTCTTGGCGACCCCATGATACTGCAGCCTACCCGGCTCCTCCGTCCATGGGATTTTCCAAGCAAGGGTAGTGGAGTGGGTTCCCATTTCCTTCTCCAGAGGATCTTCTCAACCCAAGGATTGAACCCAGGTCTCCCACATTACAGGTAGACGCTTTTACCGTCTGCGCCACCAGGGAAGTATAGACAAGAATATAGAAGTATGTAGGACAATAGACGTGACCCTTTAGAGCGCGACTCGCAGGGGATTTGTTGTTGGCCATTTGGCTAGTCCATCCTTTGTTTCTCAGGTTATTACTTTACCTGTGTAAAAATAGGGGCCATCAAGTTGGGCTTGAGTTTTCTTGGCCAGTGAAGTGATGCTCTGGGATGTCCTCACCCAGGAGGCTTTCATCCCTTGGTGGATTCTTCAGGACTCTGGGGCCAGCCCTCAGTCCTGCTGGCTTATTTTCACCAGCACATTGAGAAGAACCTCGCTGAGTGAAGCCTTCACATTGACCAAGCTCTGATCTACTGTGCAGAATCAGAACGCCATTATTTAATTGACCAGTGTGGACCCTTGAGAACACAGGCAGTGGTGGGCATGGAGTCAGTGCTGGGGGACCTAATCAGATCAGGGCTGCTCAGAGCTGGAATCACCTGGAGGAGCTTTTGAACATGCTGAGGCCCAAGCCCCACCCTCAAGGATTCTGATTTAATCATCCTGGGCTGATCCTCAGCCACCATAGAGAAGCCATGTGTGTGAGGGCAAGGTTGATGAGCATCAAGCTGAGCAGCCTGGAGCACGCACCTCCTTGGTGGGACGGACTTGCGAGCTGGACAGAAGTCTCGGGGTATTAGCTGAGGCTCCCCCTCCCCTACTTGGAGCTCAGGGCCATGGCCCACTGTCACCTCTGCTGANTTTTTTTCAAAAGCCTAATGGTTTCCCCCAGGGCTAATTGGCACTATACTGCTGACTAATATATTTGTCATAAAATGACTGAGTAGAAAAGCCCATTTTTAAAAAAATGTTATCTCAGGATCATATGGGGTAGCTTTTAGATGAACCTCATTGTCTAGGAGATCTGACCATATGGGTCCCTGATGTCATGGGGCTTATAGGTAATTGGCAAGTGTTTGCAGGCTTCAGTGAGTGCTAGGAAGAAAATAAGCCAGGTGGCATGATAGAGTGATGGGGTGCTGCTCAGAGAAAGTGGTCCAGGAAGGCCTTTTGAGAAGGTGATGTTTGAGAAGGGAAGAATGAGTTCTACCCACTAGACAATAATCTGGGGAGGAAGGTTCCAGAAGAGGAAGAGAAAGTGCAAAGCCCCTGAAGCCATAATAACGTGATATGTTCAAGGAACAGACCAACACGTTTGGAGCAAAATGGTCAGAGAGATACTCAGGGCCCAGTCATAGCACACTGAAGGCAAGACTACGAAATATGGGGTTCTTTAGAATTCCAGTGTGATGTGACTGGAGGATTTAAGTGACGTGAGCAGTTTGCTTGCCTGTCCTCTACAAGCATTTAAATCTTTGCTCCCAGAGTAACTTCAGTGATTGAGTTGGATCTTGAAGACTATGAATTCACTCTAGATGGAAGGAGACACTGAATTCTGCCCCCTCGCCCTGGCCTGAGAAGAAGTTTACTGCAGAATCTTTATAATCTTGTGTGTCAGTTAGGCTGAATTCTAGTGAGGAGATGTTTAGGTCATTGAACTGACTTCCCCTGCTTCATTGAATTCTTATATCTGTGAGTTGCACCTTTACAAAACTAGGTGAAATACTCCTGGGTTTCTAAGTTGGGAAGCTGGTAGTTACAGCTCCTGTGTTTGTCTAGCTGGAGATGAACTTGCTACTATAATTTTTGCTCCTGTTCTTCTCACCATCTTTGGTTCCTCATTAGAGATTTATGACTAGAAATCACCAGTCTGTTTTTCCCTGGAGGACCAGGGATTCGCCTCATGTAGATGACAGTTCCCCCATAACAGAGTGTAGAAAGGAGAGAGCTTGCTAATGCTGTTTTCAGAAGATGGTTGGCCCCTCAGTTAGGTGGCGTGGCTGTTTGCATCTTAGCTGCGTAATTTGGTATCACTGTAAAAGAGCAGCCGCGTCATCAAAGGACTCACAGTCATTTTCACAAAATGAGAGATGATCGCTGTACTAGGAAAGGGGGCGCCGCATAACGTGGGTGAAAAAAACAGGAAGCTGGGCGTCTGAAATCCTAATGCTTTGATAATTCCCCTGGCCTTTGCGAAATATTTGAGTTTCACTGGTGACCAGTTTTCACATCAGAAAAATGAAGCAGGGATGTTGTGAGGCTCAAGTGCTTTATGATGCTAACACTAAAGATACTTTCCAGTACAGAATCCAGAAGAAACAAAGCCACCAGCCTAAATGATAAGGTGAAGGACTGACTTGTTGATACCAGCTTAGTGATTTCTACCAAGTCCTTTCTTTTTTTATGTGGTAGCAATTGACTGTACTTGGCCACTAATAAACCTTTGGGCTATTGCTTCTCATTCATATTCATGGGGAGAACTGGCTGGCTTTCTATAGCTCTCTAAAAGAGGAGGAATACCCGAAGCCCACAGCAAAAGTCATAGAATCTCTCCTATACCCCCACCAAACGGTACGAAAGAAAACAGACATGTGTTAACAAGGACATGGAATTTTCCTGCACTACAGATGGGTGCTAAACTGGTACAATCACCATGGAAAATAGTTTGAGGTATGTACTAACATTGAACATGCACATACCTTTTGGCCCAGCATCTCCTCTTAGGTATGTGCCCTATAGACATGCATATCTGTCAATGGACACGCTCTAAAATGTTCATAGCGGCACAATTTGTAATACTCCTGAACTGGAAGGCAGCCAAATACTGACAACAGTAGAACAGATAAACTTGGCTTGTCCCATACTAGAATGGGCATCCCAGGTTATGCTAGTGGTAGAAAATCTGCCTGCCAATGCAGGAGACGCAAGAGATGCGGGTTTGATCCCTAGGTCAAGAAGATCTCCTGGAGTAGAAAATGGCAACCCACTCCAGTATTCTTGCCTGGAGAACCCCATGGAGAGGGGAGCCTGGCGGGCTACAGTCCATGGAGTCATAAAGAGTCAGATACGACTGAAGTGACTTAGCATGCGCACGTGACATGTACTTTTCTGTGTGTGTGTCATGCTTCGTTAGAAAGCTTTAAGGAACACCAGCTCCTGCGTCTCATTGACTAGATGGGGGCTCCTTGTCCTTTCTTGAACACAGGCTGGCAAGGGGATGGCATCAGACTTTAGCAAGTGTGAGTGCCCCAGAAGCTGAAGGGGAGCCCGTTCCCCAAGACTTAGCTCTTTAAGGGACTCCTTCCTTCTGTTAGGAAGAAGATGTGGAGAATGGATGTCGGGTAGGCAGTCAGCTATGTCCATGGCATCAAGGGTAAAGGGTAAAGACACATGAAGGACGATAGAAAGTGAAAGTGAAGCCGCTCAGTCGTGTCTGACTCTTGGCGACCCCATGATACTGCAGCCTACCCGGCTCCTCCGTCCATGGGATTTTCCAAGCAAGGGTAGTGGAGTGGGTTCCCATTTCCTTCTCCAGAGGATCTTCTCAACCCAAATATTGAACCCAGGTCTCCCACATTACAGGTAGACGCTTTTACCGTCTGAGCCACCAGGGAAGTATAGACAAGAATATAGAAGTATGTAGGACAATAGACGTGACCCTTTAGAGCGCGACTCGCAGGGGATTTGTTGTTGGCCATTTGGCTAGTCCATCCTTTGTTTCTCAGGTTATTACTTTACCTGTGTAAAAATAGGGGCCATCAAGTTGGGCTTGAGTTTTCTTGGCCAATGAAGTGATGCTCTGGGATGTCCTCACCCAGGAGGCTTCTGGAGGCTTTCATCCCTCGGTGGATTCTTCAGGACTCTGGGGCCAGCCCTCAGTCCTGCTGGCTTATTTTCACCAGCACATTGAGAAGAACCTCGCTGAGTGAAGCCTTCACATTGACCAAGCTCTGATCTACTGTGCAGAATCAGAACGCCATTATTTAATTGACCAGTGTGGACCCTTGAGAACACAGGCAGTGGTGGGCATGGAGTCAGTGCTGGGGGACCTAATCAGATCAGGGCTGCTCAGAGCTGGAATCACCCGGAGGAGCTTTTGAACATGCTGAGGCCCAAGCCCCACCCTCAAGGATTCTGATTTAATCATCCTGGGCTGATCCTCAGCCACCATAGAGAAGCCATGTGTGTGAGGGCAAGGTTGATGAGCATCAAGCTGAGCGAGCCTGGAGCACGCACCTCCTTGGCCGGACGGACTTGCGAGCTGGACAGAAGTCTCGGGGTATTAGCTGAGGCTCCCCCTCCCCTACTCGGAGCTCAGGGCCATGGCCCACTGTCACCTCTGCTGATTCTGCCTTCACCTTGCTCCCAGGCTGACTCACCCTCCTTTTTGGATTGAAACATCTGGTCAGTTTGCAGTCAGGTTTAAAGGTAGGAGGACGATTTTTCTCCCACTTATGGCAAACCTGCCTACCTTTACGCTGTCCCTTGGGTCCTGATGTGAATATTCATGCTTCAGCGGCTGACTTTCTCCTTGTTTTCAGCTTACCTGAGGCAACTCTTAACTGTTGAGCTCTGATGTCTCTTTCATTTTGTTTTTGACGAGAGGAAATGATAAGCGCCGCTGATGAAACGTGTGTTGTTAGAACCAGCTTCTCCAGCGCCATCATTTCAAAGGTAGAAAGATCATTTCATGAAGCTTACACACTGGAGAGCTTACAATTGGGTACAAATCTGGCTCTGTGCGGGGAGGCTGGCACTGTTGTTGTCTCTCTGGGACAAGATGCAGGTGTCAGATGGGCTGTGGCCCACGGGCCTGAGCAGATGGACGTTTGAGCCACCAGCAGTGATGCCAGAGCAAGTCAGCGACCCCTGGGTGCCCCCCAACACTGTCTTGGTGGGACACCCCCAGGGAGCACCCCTCCCCCACGGGTCCCTGCTCTGGGATCCACCTTGTCAGTCACCCCCCTGTTCTAAGGTCTGCCCTTCCCCACTCTGGCTCCCTCCCTCTGCCTGGCTCCTTTGGGGCAACCACACTGCCCTCTCCAGCGTATGCTGGTCTGGCTCCCCACCCCCGTCCCACCTACCCTCTTGTTCTATAAATGGGTTAGAGGTGGTCCCTGCAAGTTGGCTCCCATGTTGTTTGCTTCTTTACTTATTTCACAGAAGGCCCCTGACTCCCTCCCACTGGCACCTGCTCAAACGCTCACAATTTAAATAGAGCCCAAAGAAGCACGGCCTCCCCAGGTGGCACAGGGGTACAGCACCCCCCTGCCAACGCAGGAGACATAAGAGATGTGGGTTCAGTCCGTGGGCTGGGAAGATGCCTTGGAGGAGGGCATGGCAACATGCTCCAGTATTCTTGCCTGGAGAACCCCATGGACAGAGGAGCCTGGGGTCACTGTCAGACATGACTGATGCAACTCAGCACACACGAATAAGCACACCTTGAGCCCTTCAGAGTCCTTGCTTTGCACACCTATGAAACTGCACCCAGCATCTGCTAGTCACTGAGACAGCATCGCTGTGACAGACCCCATGGCTATAAGGACCATAAATCCTGTTCCCCTTTGGGAGCCACCCCTTGGGGTCTGTGAGCAACACCACGGGACACACGGGCCCCCTCCCGCCTCCCCCCTCCTTTGGGAGTAGTAATCTGCGTAGTAGTCTGGGGCCAGAGGTGGGGGGGAAGAGGGGTAGGGGGAATCCTCCTGCTAAGAGGGACCTCCCCTCATGCAACCTGTCCAAGCATCACCCAGCAAAGCTTGTTGCACAACACTGCCACCTTGTGGTCCTGCCTCTTCCTCCATCAGCCCCGAAACCCGGGAACTCGGCACACCTGTCCTGGAGCCACCCTAGCCCAGGTCACCGGGGACCTTGAAGCATCAATCCAGTGGCCCCTTTCAGGCCCTCGCCCAGTTCGATCCTGAAGGATTTGCCCCTGGGGCTGGGACTCTCTCTCAGAGCTCCTTGGTCCTTCCAGGGGCCCCAAAGATGCCCTTTCCTCACATTCTCTGGGCTTCCTTTGTGGCTCAGCTGGTAAAGAATCCACCTGCAATGTGGGAGACCTGGGCTTGATCCCTGGGTTGGGAAGATCCCTTGGAGAAGGGAAAGGCTCCCCACTCCAGTATTCTGGCCTGAAGAATTCCATGGACTGTATTAGTCCGTGGGGTCACAAAGAGTGGGACACAACTGAGTGACTTTCACTTTCTTTCACGTTCCCCACACCTTGTCCTCTACATGGTCTCAATGCATCTTAGGCAAAGTCTCTTCCTGTTTACTGTCTGAGCTTAGAATGGACCCGACTTTTCCTCAAGGCCATGGCACTCTGATTAACAGCACTAAGCATCTCTGGAAATGACCACTTATTGCTTCAGACCACTCTCAGGTGGGTGACCCTCTTTCCGCCATGCAGTACCGATATGTGAATTGAGTAACTCTGGATCCTATGAGCCAGGCATTAGCAGCTCTCGCTGCCCATTGGGCAGCTTTCCAGATCCGAAGGAGATGGTGAGTGTGGGTCCCAGAGGCNCGACTAAGGTCCGTCTAGTCAAGGCTGTGGTTTTTCCTTTGGTCATGTATGGATGTGAGAGTTGAACTGTGAAAAAGGCAGAGCGCTGAAGAATTGATGCTTTTAAACTGTGGTGTTGGAGAAGACTCTTGAGAGTCCCTTGGACTGCAAGGAGATCCAGCCTTTCCTTTCTGAAGGAGATCAACCCTGGGATTTCTTTGGAAGGAATGATGCTAAAGGTGAAACTCCAATACTTTGGCCACCTCATGAGAAGAGTTTACTCATTGGAAAATCTCTGATGCTGGGAGAGATTGGGGGCAGAAGGAGAAAGGAATGACCAAGGATGAGATGGCTGGATGGCATCACGGACTAGATGGACGTGAGTCTGAGTGAACTCCAGGAGATGGTGATTAACAGGGAGTCCTGACATGCTGTGATTCATGGGGTCGCAATGAGTCAGACACAACTGAGCGACTGAACTGAACTGACTATGTTGCAAATAAGTTGAATAGTATACAGAAATAGCATTTTATGGTGACAGCGCTGCACTCTGTATGCCAGCAAATTAGGAAAACTCAGCAGTGTCCATAGGACCAGAAAAGGTCAGTTTTCATTCCAATCCCAAAGAAAGGCAATGCCAAAGAATGAACAAACTACTACACAATTGCACTAATCTCACAAACTAACAAAGTAATGCCCCAAATTCTCCAAGCCAGAAATCAATCATGCATGAACCAGGAAATTCCAGTTGTTCAAACTGGATTTAGAAAAATCAGTGGAACCAGACATCAAATTGCCAACATTCGTTGGATGATAGAAAAAGCAAGAGAGTTCCAGAAAAACATCTTCTGTTTCACTGACTACACTAAAGTCCTTGATTGTGTGTGTATCACAACAAACTGTAGAAAATTCTTTGAGAGATGAGACTACCAGACCAACTTACCTGTCTCCTGAGAAACATGTATGTAGGTCAGGAAGCAAGTTGTTCCTTGTATGAAACAACTGACTAGTCCAGGGTTGAGAATGGAGTATGACAAGGCTGTTTATTGTCACCCTGTTTATTTAACTTATATGCAGAGCACATCATGAGAAATGCTGCATGAGTTAAAAGCAGAATCAAGATTGCCTGCAGAAATATCAACAACCTCAGATAAGCAGAGGATATCACTCTAATGGCAGAAAGTGACGAGGAACTAATTGAACCTCTTGTTGAGGGTGAAGGAAGAGAGTGAAAAAGCCAGCTTAAAATTAAATATTAAAAAACTAAGATCATGGAATCCAGTCCCATCACTTCATGGCCAATAAAGGGGAAAAGTTGGAAGCACTGACAGATTTCCTCTTAGGCTCTAAAATCACTGTGGATGTTGACTGCATTCATAAAATTAGAAGATGACCAGCTATGACAAATTAGACATTGTGTTAAAGAACAAAGACATCGCTTTGATGACAAAGGTCCATGTAGTCAAGCCTATTAATCTCTATGACAGTTAATCTATATGACAGGTGGGTACTAAGATGTTTCCACTTTCTAGATATGAAAACTGAGGATTAATAGTCTAGTCATATAGCTATAAACAATTGAATCATTATTCCATCTTACCCATCACAGAGCCTGCACTCATTACCACAAACCTATATTGTGTATTATCCCCACTGTAAGAAGATTTTAAATTAAACTACAGTTCAAAATTATTCTTTTTTTAAAAAACATCTGGATAAGTGAGAGAAGACATATTGAGAGTGGTTAGTCTCGCCTACGATCAGGCATGAAAGCTCAAGAGAAATTAAGCAAGTTTTATGTTTAAATACAATTTAAAGGGAAGGATTTGAACAGAGATGAGAAGTAATTTCCATTTGTAATGAAACTGTTCTAGAAGGACGACTTTTAACTCACATTTTCTGATGCTATTAGCTGAGTGAGATAATGTGTACATGGGTGTGTGTATCAGCAACTTCATGAACAACCAATCCTACCCAGTAAGCAACCAAGCTTAAAAATTTGACTCTGATTCCCCCTGGGGCACTGATAGAAGCCTAGTAGGAAAACAAACTTTATTGATTTCAGTACAGGATCAACTATGGTTTTATTCAGAATCAGTTACAAAATTATGTTGTCTTTCACATTAAAAAAAAAATGCACAGAAGCAAAAATCTGACCTTTAGACAATTATTTGAATTTAATTGAGAAAGTTTTTGAAACTGTCCATGTATGAAGGCAATCATTGCTCAAGCAATATTTGTATTATACAAATAAATTAGTACCTAATAAAAATAAATCCTACTTTAATTAGCTACAATCTAGTGTAAATTTCAAATGTGCAAGAATGTGAGGCTAGACATTGTAAGGGAGCCTTAGATGATAAAAAAAAAAAGTACTGGATTTGATTCTCTTTCAAGTGTTTCATGATCACAATTTTAGAAAGAACAATCAGTATGGAAGCAGAGGCTTGTGCATTCTAGAATCTATCTTATTTAGAAAGAGAGGTGAGATAGAGCATGGGTCCCCATACACTTGCATTTTTAGGTGTCTTTGCTCTCCTTCCAGGGCTTGCTCTCAAGGACAAGGTCAGGGAAGGACATAGGGCTGGAAATACTATTAATACTAAACCAGAAACTATTATAGTTTATGTTTACAAAGAAGAAAATTTTGATTTTTGTTTTAAAATAGCAAATACATATATATAGATAAAATGGTACCTGTTCTTTCCTATTGCTCATAGTGAGAGAGTTCTTAGGTAGGTTGATAAGAAGCCCAGGGCCCTCAAGAAGGAGAAAGGGGTCTGGGGCCCTTGAAGAGGAGAAAGGGACAAGTGCATTCTGTTTTTTTGTTTTTCCTACATTCCTTTTTTTTTTTTTTTTCCCTTAAGCTCTGCGTTGTTTTGGAAACAATTTATTTCTTCTAAAATTAACTTTCTTTAAGCCCAGAGCTAATGATTACACACTAACAAAAAACAAGGCATCTTGCCCAAAGGAATGTTTTTCCTTAAACTCTGTACTAATGATTATATAACAACAATATATCTTGCTCAAGGATATGTTTCTCCTTCTTAAGGACCTTCTGACTAATTCTGTTATCTTAAAATATATGTTGTGAGAGTGGGTCTAGTACATTTCTATTGTTAGTAACCAATTGAAAAAGTATGTAAGACCTTGATAAGACTAATGAGCAGGGCACTCTCTACCCCCTTGTGATGCCCATGTCAGACACTTTCTCTATCCCTTTTTCACTGCAACAAAACTTTTGCTGCACAAAGCTCTGAATGACTGAAGCTGCGTCTTTGGTCCTAAAGAGAAATTGTCTCCTTTGTAGATCACGGATACGACACCATTAACTGTAAGCCGTCATTAGCACTGTGTGATCCAGACAACACAGGTAAAAGAACATGGAAGATACAGAATGTCCTGGAAGATAGCAAGCATGCTGTAAATGGCACAGATATCACGTTACAAGGAGGGCTCTCCTTCTAATGCTTATACAGACCACGTGCATTATTCAGGGACAAGATTTCTTATTCACAAAGAAAGTTGGAATGGTGTCCATTGATTTCAGAATTGTCTGGAGAAATAATCTAAGTATTCAGCACAAAGTTAGCTGGGTATTAGGCCGCTAATTTTTTCTACTAGTAGAAAAAATTAAATTACCTTAAAAATTGAGATACACTTCTCCAGCTCAAATTTACTAGTTAACTCAATTTCCTGTCTTCTGAATTATATTTTCCTCCCTCTCTAAGGTATGTTGTTGTTCAGTCACTCAGTTGTATTTGATTCTTTGTGACCCCATGAACTGCAGCACCTCCAGCTTCCCTGTCCTTCACCATCTTCCAGAGCTTGCTCAGACTCATCCCCATTGAGTCAGTGATGCCATCCAACCACCTCATCCATTATCATTCCCTTCTCCTCTTGCCTTCACTCTTACCCAGCATCAGAATCTTTTCTAATGAGTTGGCTCTTCACATCAGGTGGCCAAAGTATAGGAGCTCCAGCTTTAGCATCAGTCTTATTAATGAATATAAATGAATATCAATTATTAGACTAGACAGGCAAGTGGAAAGAAAACTTATACTTAAATGCATCCTATGTATATCAGCATTTTGATACATGTTTCCCATATCTTACTTATTTGATCCACAAAAGAAAGCTGTGAGTATTATAATCTCCATTTTATAGCTAAATAATCTAAGACTTATAGAAAACGTTAAGTTGTTTGTACTGTGTCACACTGTTTTAAATTAAAAAATTTTCTATGAAAATCCATCTGATGAATTTCAAAGATTTTCTCCACTGTGTCATATTGTACAAACCCATAGAAATAACTGTTTGCTGTTTACAGGTCACCATGAGGTGACATGCTCTAATTATGACTCAACAGAATAAGTGTTAAGTATGTGAAGAAAGTTTTATACATTCTAATACTAGGTAGAAACTAAATATCTGACTTAAATGGATAATTTCAATATTTTTGGCTAAACGGTTATTTAAATAATGTTGATTGGATAAGCATGTTTTAACTTATTAAGTGATTTTGCTAGATTAATAAGCAGAACCAAAATATCACTGCAATATTACTGTTTTGTAAATGTCTGTTTCAGCCACTGACATTGTATAAATCAAAAATCAGATTCCTCAAAGGTTTTGTCTTTTTTTTTTTTTTTTTTTTTTTTTATACATTTTGTGTTTCTTCACTTTTTAAATGAAATCAATTGCAACTACTTTTAATATATTATGATGCCAGCTTCTTCCAGAATCTATGTCAAAATGTCTATCATGTCATGCTTAAATGATCCATTATACCTGTCAGTCCCAGGTCGAGCCCTGAACATTCCAAAAGGCTCCTTGGGTTCTTGTAGACCCAAGCTCTGTATCCTAATGCCTCCACTGCTTGCACAGGTCCCAGCAAGCCAAGTGCAACCCACCTTCAAAGCCACTTCCAATTGTGCCCACTCTTGTGGACACACCCGTGGAAGCCTACACTCTACTTGGCATATGCAAGCATGTGAACTCTGCATCAACATCAAAAGCACATATTGGTAAAAGAAACACATGCAGAGGTGGGGCTGACATGGAAGATCAAAAGATCTATGTTCAGTTCAGATCAGTTCAGTTGCTCAGTCATATCTGAATCTTTGCAATCCCATGGATTGCAGCTGACAGGCTTCCCTGTCCATCACTAATTCCCAGAGTTTATCCAACTCATGTTCTGCTGGAATCCAGCTCCAACAGCCAGGGATTCAACCTGAAGAGGTAAACGGTGTTGGCAAATGAGACAGCCTCTCAGTTTTCTTTTGGACTGCCTCTTTATTTCAAGCTTATGATTCTCTTTTATACTTCTACAAAAGCATTAGGTCAGAGGTTTGATATTTTCAGTTCCCCCTCACCCAGATTTATTATCTCTATAAATCACTGTTGCTCTTCAAACAGAGTTCCTGCTTTAGTGATTCTCTCAGAATCAGCCTTAACATCTATTATATACTTCTTCTAATGTGTACTATAGTTAACTTGTGATTACATTGTAACTCACGCTACATTCCTCAGTTTATTACTTATCTTCCTAAATCCTGTTTGCCCCTAACATCCTGAGCTCACTATCTCTTAAAAAGGCTTCTAGCTATAGTGTCTCTAAAAATTCCTAACTTCTATAAGCTATAGTAAAATATGCTAACTTTACAACATTCCTTAAATCTTTAACTTCTAACTATTTAAATTATTTCTAAGCCCTAAATTCAGTAAACTCCTTTGCCATAAACATTCTCCTCACAATAGACTTCAGATAGCAACCCCTCCCACGGCCTCAAGCTGTGCCCTATCTGCTCATCCTGGAACACTCTTTTGTAAAAGTCCTTAAACAAATGTCAATGATTAACTTTATGAATTATTCTCTGAGCACAGCTGCAGAAGGCTTTGTGCCTTCTCATGCTCCTCTCAAGAACAATAAGCACCTTAATATTCCTTCTCAGTCAACTCAGCTGAGGAGAGGAAAAGACAAATCAGAATTACAAGGCCTAACTCCTTCATCCTGGGACCATTCCTGAGGAATGAGGAGAGGGGTCTGGGACCGTGCCTCCATTTTGTCAGTAATGCCTAATGTGGCTCCCGACATCT
>SJYW01041444.1:355195-382940 GCA_006410735.1 Raphicerus campestris
TTGGGCACCTAATGACCTGGGGAGTTCCTCTTTTGGTATCCTATCATTTTTCCTTTTCATACTGTTCATGGGGTTCTCAAGGCAAGAATACTGAGGTGGCTTGTCATTCCCTTCTCTAGTGGACCACATTCTGTCAGCCCTCTCCACCATGACTTGCCCTTCTTGGGTTGCCCCGCAGGCATGGCTTGGTTTCACTGAGTTAGACAAGGCTGTGGTCCTAGTGTGATTAGATCGACTAGTTTTCTGTGAGTATGGTTTCAGTGTGTCTGCCCTCTGATGACCTCTTGCAACACCTACCATCTTACTTGGGTTTCTCTTACCTTGGGTGTGGTATATCTCTTCACGTCTGCTCAAGCAAAGCACAGCCACTGCTCCTTACCTTGGACGAGGGTTATCTCCTTACCACCACAGTTCCTGATTTTCAATGTGGGATAGCTCCTCTAGACCCTCCTGCGCAGCCACAGCTCCTCTGGTTGCTCCTCCCAGCAGCCAGCCCTGGCCTCGGGCATGGGTGGCTCCTCCTAGCTGCCGCCCCTGGCCTCTGGCTCCTGGTGGCTCCTCAGAGTCACCGCCCCTGGCCTCGAGTGCAAGGTGGCTTCTTCCAGCTGCCCCTGACCTCGGACGCGGGGTGTCTCATCCCAGCTGCCACTTACCTCGGATGTGGGGTAGCTCCTCTCGGTTGCCACCCCGACCTCAGACACAGGGTAGCTCCATTGCCTAAGGCTGAGAAAGATAAAGAAGTTTTTTGTTTGTTTGTTTGTTTGTTTGTTTTAAAGAGGAACTTTTAAAGCAGAAACATTTCTCAATATACAGAGCCTACTCCTTGGAGAAAACCCCCTCAGAGGGGCTTCACCCAGGCTAAAAAAAAAAAAAGATTAATCTTAATGGAAACAATTTTACAAATAAAATGTGTTTCTCTTGTGGCCAAATGGGGCATTTTTGCCGGCAATGTCCTGCCAAGCAGGGACAACAAGCCGTGACAATACCAACCACCCTCCCCAAAGGGACTTTGCCCTCAATGCCAGAAAGGGAGGGTATCACTGGGCAAAAGACTGTAGATCTAAATTTCATAAGGATGGGACTATACTCACCCCCCAAGTACAGGTAGGTATTTCTTCCCAGTTTCGGGGAGATGGGCAGCAGGGGCAGGCCCAGCCCCAGACCACAAGAGGTCCAGCTGCATTGCAAAACTCCTTAAAGCAACCCCAGGTAGTGCAGGACTAGAACTCAGTCCCACCACCACAACAATATTAACCCCGATTACTCCGATTCCAATGGGAATTGCTGGCCCCCTGCCTGAGAGCATTGTAGGACTTGTGCTAGGGCATAGCTACCTTTCCCTTCAAAGAATTTTGGTGGTGCCTGCCTAGTGTAGTAGATTCTGATTATACTGGGGAAATTAAAGTTTTGATCTCACCGCCTACTAAAACTGCACAAATTAATAAAGGTAAAAGAATAGCACAGCTTTTGCTTTTACCTTATTATCAGACAGGAAAAATCTTGACTTCTCAAGCTAGGGGCCCCAGAGGATTTGGATCCAGTGATCTAGTTTTTTGGGTGCAGGAAATTACAGCTTCTAGGCCTTTGAAAGATCATTTAATTCAAGGAAATAAAATGTTAGGGCTGTTAGATACTGGAGCAGATATCTCTTGCATTTCTGGAAAAGACTGGCTATCATCCTGGCTGACACACTTGACCAGTGCTGGCCTCGTAGGAATAGGGTCAGTGCCCTCAGTTGCTAAGAGCTCACAAAATTTTGACATGGTCAGATGAGAAGGGGGCACAAGACACTTTTTGTCCATATGTGGTTCCTTCACTACCTTTTTCTTTATGGGGGAGAAATATATTATCTCAGGTGGGAATGCTTTTATATAGCCCAGATGAAAAGGTTACTAATAAAATGCTGCATATGAGGTATAATCCTGATAAGGGGCTTGGTAAAGATGAGCAGAAAATTATTTCTCCATTAGAGGTGGTCCCTAACAAAAATACAGAAGGTCTGGGATATTCAAATTTATCTTAGAGGCTGTTGCTCTTGCTGCTGTCCTCATTACCTGGAAATCTGATGAGCCAGTATGGGTGGAGCAATGGCCTTTAACAGCTGAAAAGCTACAGGCAGTTGAGGATTTAGTTATGGAACAACTGACAGACAGCCATATAAAGCCTTCTAATAGCCCCTGGAATACACCTATTTTTGCTATTAAGGAAAAAAAAAAAAAGAAAAAAAACAGGAAAATGGAGATTGTTACAGAATTTGAGGGCTATAAATGCAACTATGGAAGACATGGGGGCCCTCCAGATGGGCCTCCGTTTCCCAGTGGCTGTGCCTTTTCAGTATAATGTGATAANAAAAAAAAAAAAAAACAAAAACAGGAAAATGGAGATTGTTACAGAATTTGAGGGCTATAAATGCAACTATGGAAGACATGGGGGCCCTCCAGATGGGCCTCCGTTTCCCAGTGGCTGTGCCTTTTCAGTATAATGTGATAATTATAGACCTACAGGATTGTTTCTTTACCATTCCCCTGGCTGTCCAGGATTGTAAACGGTTTGCCTTCAGTCTTCCTTCAGCTAATTTTAAACAGCCCTATGGAAGGTTTCAATAAAAGGTTTTGCCTCAGGGAATAAAAAATAGCCCCAATTTGTGTCAGAAATTTGTAGACCAGGCTGTGCAAAATGTTAGAGGAAAGTATAAAGATTATATTTGATACATTACATGGATGATATTTTGGCAGCTCGTAAGGACAGAGCCTTTTTGCAGCAAATTTTATCTGAATTGATTGAGGCCTAAGAAAGCTGGGGTTTAAAGATAGCTCCATATAAGATACAAGTAAATCTTCCTTTTTCTTATTTAGGGTGGGTATTAAACACCCATACTGTGAGTCATGCCCCTTTGCAACTGTGGAGAGATCGTTTACTAACTTTAAATGATTTTCAGAAATTATTAGGGAATATTAGTTGGATATGCCCACATTTAAAACCGACCACTGCAGACTTAAAGCCTCTGTTTGATTGCTTAAAAGGTGATCCTAATCCCAGTTCTAAGAGAGAACTGACTAGTGAGGCCAAGTTACAGTGGATGAGGCTTTAAATGATCAGTTAATTAGGATTAATATTACAAGAGGATGGGATTTAATTATTCTCGCCACAGAGCATACACCTACAGGATACTTGTGGCAAGAAGGTCCATTGGGATGGCTCCATTTACCAGTGACCCCAAGAAAAATAGTTTTATCTTATCCCAGCTTGGTGGCACAATTAATTATAAAAGGTAGAAAAACAAGTGTGGAACTTTTTGGAAAAGAAGTAGCAAATACAGTGATTCCATTCAATAAGGATCAACTGCAATTTCTTTTACCAAATAGTGATGATTGGGAAGTTGCCCTGATAGATTTCAGGGGTCAAATTTTGTTTCATTTGCCCTCAAGCCCCCTATTGCATTTTTTGAAAACACATCCAGTGATTTTTCCAAAGAAATTTTCTATTCAACCTTTGGAAGGGGCAATTTTAGTTTTCACAGATGGTTCTTCTAATGGTAAAGAAGTCACAATTATTAATGGAAAATCCCATGTTCAGGTAACTGAAGAGACATCAGTCCAGAGAGGTGAGTTGAGGGAAGTTATTTNTCTCACCTCATCTTAACTTGATCATCTGTGAAGACCCAATTTTCAAATAAGGCCACAGTCCCAGGCACCGGTGGCTAGATCTCCAGCATCTCTTGTAGACTTAGGTTCCTCCCTGCATGCACTTTCTAAACCAGCAGCGGAATGTTTGATGAGCAAGAGTCAGGAGGACTGAGTCCTGACTTGGAGCCATTGGTGCTGTCTTGGAATCAGGTCTACACGTCTTGTGGAACCATCTCAGAGCACCCCTGGCTCTAAAACCAAGACAGCTGTGGGTCTGAAGGGGGTACCCCAGGGCCGGTCTCCCCAGAAGACATGTCTGCAGTCTTCTCTGTGACCTAAGCTGCCTGAGGCTTATCAGGTTCAAGTTGGGAAAGGGGTATGTGTGTGTGTGCATGCGTGTGTGCATGCATGTGCATATGTGTATGCATGTGCACACGTGTGAATGAGTCTGTGTGCACATACATGTGAATGTGCGTGCACACACATGNGGTTCAAGTTGGGAAAGGGGTATGTGTGTGTGTGCATGCGTGTGTGCACGCATGTGCATATATGTATGCATGTGCACATGTGTTAATGAGTCTGTGTGCACATACATGTGAATGTGCGTGCACACAAACGTGTACATGTTCATCCGTGTGTACATGTGTGTGCACATGCACGTGTGCATGCATGTGTGTGCTAAACCTGGGAAAGTCTCAGGAAAACCAGGACAGTCTTCCAGCTAGAAGCCCTCCCACCTCCAAGGGCTACAGTTGCTGCCCTGCAGCCCCCTTCCCTTTCCTTACACGGGAAGGTGTCCCCTTTCTTTAAAACTCTTAGAAAACACGCTAGCGCAGCACCAGTCGTCTGACAATCCAGTGGTGTCATTTGCTCAGTACCTGCCGGGCTGTGTCTCTCCCAGGCTGGTGTCAGGCCTGGGGAGCTGAGGACCAGGAAAGGCCACGGGAGACGGTGGGGGATGCAGTGGTCAAACGCTGCGAATGAAAGGTGCGCACGCTCAGCACAGGCTCTCGGTCATGTCTGGCTCTTTGTGACACCACAGGCTGTAGCCCAGCGGGCTCCTCTCTCCGTGAAATTCTCCAGGCAAGAATACTGGGGTGGGTGGCCGTTTCCCCCTTTCGGGATCTTCCCAGCTTGCATCTTCCTGCATTGGTAGGCAGCCTCTTTACTGCTGAGCCATTAGCCTAACAGATTGGGACTGATGCTGAAAAGCTCTCCAGCTACCAAAACGAGAGAAGGCGAAGGGTGTGGTGTACTGGACACTAATTCCTCGTAAGCAGGGGCACCTGGGGGCCCTGAGTCAGGGCTGTGCTGAGCTGCATGTGTGGGATCAGGACTGGGCCCCAGCAGACTCACTAGTCTTCATTTTTGCAAATACCAACAGGTATTGAGGCAAAAGAGTGCATTTGTTTTAATGGTCTCTTAGAGGAGAGAATGAGATAGTATCTGTAAACTCTTTAGCATGGTAGGAAACTTAAAAGTGAGTCTGACGGTTCTGTGCACAGTTACCTTACCTTTCGAGATGAAGAAAAGAATTGAAGCAAACATGTTTGTTTGTGGACTTTAAGACTACGGTAGCTAAATTCCAAAGAGGGTACCCCAAAGAGCCTCTCTTCCCAGGATTCATGCTCTTTTGTTGTCCTCTGCCCTGGGACCCAGGCAGGCTCTGGCTCTCTTTTCACCAATAGAAGGTGGTGGTAGAGATGCCGAGT
This sequence comes from Raphicerus campestris, assembly GCA_006410735.1. Taxonomy (NCBI): domain Eukaryota; kingdom Metazoa; phylum Chordata; class Mammalia; order Artiodactyla; family Bovidae; genus Raphicerus; species Raphicerus campestris. The sequence goes on from SJYW01041444.1 coordinate 360,534, forward strand.
GGCGCCTGAGCGTAGGTCACTGCAGCCCTGCACCTTCAGCTTGGGTGTCTTGGAGCATCTGTCCCAGGAGAAACCAGCCACCATGTGTGAAGTCCGGCTTCCCTGAGACCGTGAGGGGCCCAAGCCAGCCACGTGGACAAGCCACAAGGAGGAAGGAACACTGCCTGGCCAGCCCCCAGCTTTCCAGCCAGCCTAGCTCAGGCACCAGACATGCCTCCAGCAGAGCGGAGATGAGCCATCACGTGACTGCAGCCCCAGATGTCATCCAAGTGCATCGTCAAGGGAGACTCCAGCAAGCACCACCCAGCTGAGCTCAGTCAACACAGAGAACCACAAGAGAACCAACTGCTGTCTCAAGTCACTGTAGGAGGCACCGTCTGTGATGGCTCCCACTGCCCCCTACACCCTGGCAAGCTCCTCACCCTGTGAGTGCAGGGTGGACCTGTGGTCTGCTGATAAAGGAAGGATCAGAGCAAAGGTGATGCGATCGTGCTTGTGAGATTAGGTGACAGAAGACTGATTTCCATTGACCTCTCACTCTCTTTGATTCTCACTTGCTCACTCGGAGGAAACAAAGCTACCGTGTTGTAAGCTGTCCTGTGGGGAGCCCCAGGTGACAAGGAACCGAGCGTGACCTCCAGATCCTGCCAGCAATCACAGTGTGAGCCTGGAGGCAGACCCTTCCCCAGCTGAGCCTTGAGAAGGCTTCCGCCACGGCTGACACCTTGACTGCGGCCTGTGAGGAGGCCGAGCCTGAGCCCGATCTCAGCTGAGCTACTCCTGGAATTCCCTACCCCCCGAGACGGAGATATAATAGATGCTGTTCAAGCCACAAAGCCCTGGGGTAATTTGTTCTGTGGCAATAGAAAACCAATAGAGTTACTTCAGGTTAGGGCAGTTTGTCATACGGCAATGAAACTTGGGAACAAATACAATTATAATAAGACAACCAAAACAGTCTCCTCATATTGTCCATAAGTGCCAGGCAGCACTTCTGTGCCCCTGGTGTCACTGCTGTTTAGTTGCTCAGCCATGTCTCTCTTGTGAGCCTGCGGACTCTTAAGAGCCCACCAGGCTCCTCTGTCCATGGGACTTCCTGGCAAGAATACCAGAGTGGGTTGCCATTTCCTTCTTCAGGGGATATTCCCAGACCAGGGATCAAACCCAGGCCTTCTGCATTGGCAGGTAGATTCAAAAAAAAACAAAACAAAACACTGAGCTACCTGGGAAGTTCGCTCCTGGTGTTACTAAACTTGATAAGCAAGAGAAAGCATTTGAACCAGAGTTAGACCCTTGCTTCTAATGGTCAGTTCTTAGGAGTAGAGAAGACATCGAGAAGGAAGCACCCACACGTGACCCAACAAGTGGGCTGGAAAGTCTGCTCCCGCCTGCAAACGATGGGGCGGGGCAGTCCTGGGAAGGCAGCAGGGGCGAGAACTGAGCGGCTCGAGCAAGAACCTCTGCTTGCTGCAGGGAAGATAAGTCAGCAGCACAGGGCTGTCCAGGAGCTGTCAGACCACAGGCCAACAGATGTTGCTAAACATCAACTGTCATCATGCTCAAGGAAGAGTTAAGGTTGAGATTTTCCTGCCTTGGAACAAAGAGTAGGCAATTACCAAGTTGCTGGCATGGAATTAATTCTTCTATATTCTCTGTACTACCTAGGTCAGAAAAAATGTTCAAGAAACCTGCCACTTAGGAGGGTTCAGTTTAGTTGCTCAGTCATGTCTGACTCTTTGCAACCCCATGAACTGCAGCACACTAGGCTTCCCTGTCCATCACTAACTCCCAGTTTACTCAAACTCATGTCCATTGAGTCGGTGATGCCATCCAACCATCTCATCTTCTGTCATCTCCTTCTGCCTTCAGTCTTTCCCAGCATCAGGGTCTTTTCCACTGAGTCAGTTCTTTGCATCAGGTGGCCAAAGTATTGGAATTTCAGCATCAGTCCTTCCAGTGAATATTCAGGACTGATTTCCTTTAGGATGGACTGGTTGGATCTCCTTACAGTGCAAGGGACTCTCAAGAGTCTTCTCCAACATCANTTTTTTTCAAAAGCCTAATGGTTTCCCCCAGGGCTAATTGGCACTATACTGCTGACTAATATATTTGTCATAAAATGACTGAGTAGAAAAGCCCATTTTTAAAAAAATGTTATCTCAGGATCATATGGGGTAGCTTTTAGATGAACCTCATTGTCTAGGAGATCTGACCATATGGGTCCCTGATGTCATGGGGCTTATAGGTAATTGGCAAGTGTTTGCAGGCTTCAGTGAGTGCTAGGAAGAAAATAAGCCAGGTGGCATGATAGAGTGATGGGGTGCTGCTCAGAGAAAGTGGTCCAGGAAGGCCTTTTGAGAAGGTGATGTTTGAGAAGGGAAGAATGAGTTCTACCCACTAGACAATAATCTGGGGAGGAAGGTTCCAGAAGAGGAAGAGAAAGTGCAAAGCCCCTGAAGCCATAATAACGTGATATGTTCAAGGAACAGACCAACACGTTTGGAGCAAAATGGTCAGAGAGATACTCAGGGCCCAGTCATAGCACACTGAAGGCAAGACTACGAAATATGGGGTTCTTTAGAATTCCAGTGTGATGTGACTGGAGGATTTAAGTGACGTGAGCAGTTTGCTTGCCTGTCCTCTACAAGCATTTAAATCTTTGCTCCCAGAGTAACTTCAGTGATTGAGTTGGATCTTGAAGACTATGAATTCACTCTAGATGGAAGGAGACACTGAATTCTGCCCCCTCGCCCTGGCCTGAGAAGAAGTTTACTGCAGAATCTTTATAATCTTGTGTGTCAGTTAGGCTGAATTCTAGTGAGGAGATGTTTAGGTCATTGAACTGACTTCCCCTGCTTCATTGAATTCTTATATCTGTGAGTTGCACCTTTACAAAACTAGGTGAAATACTCCTGGGTTTCTAAGTTGGGAAGCTGGTAGTTACAGCTCCTGTGTTTGTCTAGCTGGAGATGAACTTGCTACTATAATTTTTGCTCCTGTTCTTCTCACCATCTTTGGTTCCTCATTAGAGATTTATGACTAGAAATCACCAGTCTGTTTTTCCCTGGAGGACCAGGGATTCGCCTCATGTAGATGACAGTTCCCCCATAACAGAGTGTAGAAAGGAGAGAGCTTGCTAATGCTGTTTTCAGAAGATGGTTGGCCCCTCAGTTAGGTGGCGTGGCTGTTTGCATCTTAGCTGCGTAATTTGGTATCACTGTAAAAGAGCAGCCGCGTCATCAAAGGACTCACAGTCATTTTCACAAAATGAGAGATGATCGCTGTACTAGGAAAGGGGGCGCCGCATAACGTGGGTGAAAAAAACAGGAAGCTGGGCGTCTGAAATCCTAATGCTTTGATAATTCCCCTGGCCTTTGCGAAATATTTGAGTTTCACTGGTGACCAGTTTTCACATCAGAAAAATGAAGCAGGGATGTTGTGAGGCTCAAGTGCTTTATGATGCTAACACTAAAGATACTTTCCAGTACAGAATCCAGAAGAAACAAAGCCACCAGCCTAAATGATAAGGTGAAGGACTGACTTGTTGATACCAGCTTAGTGATTTCTACCAAGTCCTTTCTTTTTTTATGTGGTAGCAATTGACTGTACTTGGCCACTAATAAACCTTTGGGCTATTGCTTCTCATTCATATTCATGGGGAGAACTGGCTGGCTTTCTATAGCTCTCTAAAAGAGGAGGAATACCCGAAGCCCACAGCAAAAGTCATAGAATCTCTCCTATACCCCCACCAAACGGTACGAAAGAAAACAGACATGTGTTAACAAGGACATGGAATTTTCCTGCACTACAGATGGGTGCTAAACTGGTACAATCACCATGGAAAATAGTTTGAGGTATGTACTAACATTGAACATGCACATACCTTTTGGCCCAGCATCTCCTCTTAGGTATGTGCCCTATAGACATGCATATCTGTCAATGGACACGCTCTAAAATGTTCATAGCGGCACAATTTGTAATACTCCTGAACTGGAAGGCAGCCAAATACTGACAACAGTAGAACAGATAAACTTGGCTTGTCCCATACTAGAATGGGCATCCCAGGTTATGCTAGTGGTAGAAAATCTGCCTGCCAATGCAGGAGACGCAAGAGATGCGGGTTTGATCCCTAGGTCAAGAAGATCTCCTGGAGTAGAAAATGGCAACCCACTCCAGTATTCTTGCCTGGAGAACCCCATGGAGAGGGGAGCCTGGCGGGCTACAGTCCATGGAGTCATAAAGAGTCAGATACGACTGAAGTGACTTAGCATGCGCACGTGACATGTACTTTTCTGTGTGTGTGTCATGCTTCGTTAGAAAGCTTTAAGGAACACCAGCTCCTGCGTCTCATTGACTAGATGGGGGCTCCTTGTCCTTTCTTGAACACAGGCTGGCAAGGGGATGGCATCAGACTTTAGCAAGTGTGAGTGCCCCAGAAGCTGAAGGGGAGCCCGTTCCCCAAGACTTAGCTCTTTAAGGGACTCCTTCCTTCTGTTAGGAAGAAGATGTGGAGAATGGATGTCGGGTAGGCAGTCAGCTATGTCCATGGCATCAAGGGTAAAGGGTAAAGACACATGAAGGACGATAGAAAGTGAAAGTGAAGCCGCTCAGTCGTGTCTGACTCTTGGCGACCCCATGATACTGCAGCCTACCCGGCTCCTCCGTCCATGGGATTTTCCAAGCAAGGGTAGTGGAGTGGGTTCCCATTTCCTTCTCCAGAGGATCTTCTCAACCCAAATATTGAACCCAGGTCTCCCACATTACAGGTAGACGCTTTTACCGTCTGAGCCACCAGGGAAGTATAGACAAGAATATAGAAGTATGTAGGACAATAGACGTGACCCTTTAGAGCGCGACTCGCAGGGGATTTGTTGTTGGCCATTTGGCTAGTCCATCCTTTGTTTCTCAGGTTATTACTTTACCTGTGTAAAAATAGGGGCCATCAAGTTGGGCTTGAGTTTTCTTGGCCAATGAAGTGATGCTCTGGGATGTCCTCACCCAGGAGGCTTCTGGAGGCTTTCATCCCTCGGTGGATTCTTCAGGACTCTGGGGCCAGCCCTCAGTCCTGCTGGCTTATTTTCACCAGCACATTGAGAAGAACCTCGCTGAGTGAAGCCTTCACATTGACCAAGCTCTGATCTACTGTGCAGAATCAGAACGCCATTATTTAATTGACCAGTGTGGACCCTTGAGAACACAGGCAGTGGTGGGCATGGAGTCAGTGCTGGGGGACCTAATCAGATCAGGGCTGCTCAGAGCTGGAATCACCCGGAGGAGCTTTTGAACATGCTGAGGCCCAAGCCCCACCCTCAAGGATTCTGATTTAATCATCCTGGGCTGATCCTCAGCCACCATAGAGAAGCCATGTGTGTGAGGGCAAGGTTGATGAGCATCAAGCTGAGCGAGCCTGGAGCACGCACCTCCTTGGCCGGACGGACTTGCGAGCTGGACAGAAGTCTCGGGGTATTAGCTGAGGCTCCCCCTCCCCTACTCGGAGCTCAGGGCCATGGCCCACTGTCACCTCTGCTGATTCTGCCTTCACCTTGCTCCCAGGCTGACTCACCCTCCTTTTTGGATTGAAACATCTGGTCAGTTTGCAGTCAGGTTTAAAGGTAGGAGGACGATTTTTCTCCCACTTATGGCAAACCTGCCTACCTTTACGCTGTCCCTTGGGTCCTGATGTGAATATTCATGCTTCAGCGGCTGACTTTCTCCTTGTTTTCAGCTTACCTGAGGCAACTCTTAACTGTTGAGCTCTGATGTCTCTTTCATTTTGTTTTTGACGAGAGGAAATGATAAGCGCCGCTGATGAAACGTGTGTTGTTAGAACCAGCTTCTCCAGCGCCATCATTTCAAAGGTAGAAAGATCATTTCATGAAGCTTACACACTGGAGAGCTTACAATTGGGTACAAATCTGGCTCTGTGCGGGGAGGCTGGCACTGTTGTTGTCTCTCTGGGACAAGATGCAGGTGTCAGATGGGCTGTGGCCCACGGGCCTGAGCAGATGGACGTGTGAGCCACCAGCAGTGATGCCAGAGCAAGTCAGCGACCCCTGGCTGCCCCCCACCACTGTCTTGGTGGGACACCCCCAGGGAGCACCCCTCCCCCACGGGTCCCTGCTCTGGGATCCACCTTGTCAGTCACCCCCCTGTTCTAAGGTCTGCTCTTCCCCACTCTAGCTCCCTCCCTCTGCCTGGCTCCTTTGGGGCAACCACACTGCCCTCTCCAGCGTATGCTGGTCTGGCTCCCCACCCCCATCCCACCCACCCTCTTGTTCTATAAATGGGTTAGGGGTGGTCCCTGCAAGTTGGCTCCCATGTTGTTTGCTTCTTTACTTATTTCACAGAAGGCCCCTGACTCCCTCCCACTGGCACCTGCTCAAACGCTCACAATTTAAATAGAGCCCAAAGAAGCACGGCCTCCCCAGGTGGCACAGGGGTACAGCACCCCCCTGCCAACGCAGGAGACATAAGAGATGTGGGTTCAGTCCGTGGGCTGGGAAGATGCCTTGGAGGAGGGCATGGCAACATGCTCCAGTATTCTTGCCTGGAGAACCCCATGGACAGAGGAGCCTGGGGTCACTGTCAGACATGACTGATGCAACTCAGCACACACGAATAAGCACACCTTGAGCCCTTCAGAGTCCTTGCTTTGCACACCTATGAAACTGCACCCAGCATCTGCTAGTCACTGAGACAGCATCGCTGTGACAGACCCCATGGCTATAAGGACCATAAATCCTGTTCCCCTTTGGGAGCCACCCCTTGGGGTCTGTGAGCAACACCACGGGACACACGGGCCCCCTCCCGCCTCCCCCCTCCTTTGGGAGTAGTAATCTGCGTAGTAGTCTGGGGCCAGAGGTGGGGGGGATGAGGGGTGGGGGGAATCCTCCTGCTAAGAGGGACCTCCCCTCATGCAACCTGTCCAAGCATCACCCAGCAAAGCTTGTTGCACAACACTGCCACCTTGTGGTCCTGCCTCTTCCTCCATCAGCCCCGAAACCCGGGAACTCGGCACACCTGTCCTGGAGCCACCCTAGCCCAGGTCACCGGGGACCTTGAAGCATCAATCCAGTGGCCCCTTTCAGGCCCTCGCCCAGTTCGATCCTGAAGGATTTGCCCCTGGGGCTGGGACTCTCTCTCAGAGCTCCTTGGTCCTTCCAGGGGCCCCAAAGATGCCCTTTCCTCACATTCTCTGGGCTTCCTTTGTGGCTCAGCTGGTAAAGAATCCACCTGCAATGTGGGAGACCTGGGCTTGATCCCTGGGTTGGGAAGATCCCCTGGAGAAGGGAAAGGCTCCCCACTCCAGTATTCTGGCCTGAAGAATTCCATGGACTGTATTAGTCCGTGGGGTCACAAAGAGTGGGACACAACTGAGTGACTTTCACTTTCTTTCACGTTCCCCACACCTTGTCCTCTACATGGTCTCAATGCATCTTAGGCAAAGTCTCTTCCTGTTTACTGTCTGAGCTTAGAATGGACCCGACTTTTCCTCAAGGCCATGGCACTCTGATTAACAGCACTAAGCATCTCTGGAAATTACCACTTATTGCTTCAGACCACTCTCAGGTGGGTGACCCTCTTTCCGCCATGCAGTACCGATATGTGAATTGAGTAACTCTGGATCCTATGAGCCAGGCATTAGCAGCTCTCGCTGCCCATTGGGCAGCTTTCCAGATCCGAAGGAGATGGTGAGTGTGGGTCCCAGAGGCTGGATATGGGGTCAGACCTTTGTCCCTTGGGGACCCCCGGTTAGAGCTTCTGGTTATTCCCTGACTTCTGAAGGTTCCTGGTCCTTATCTTGGCCTGGGGACAGTGTCTTGATCCCAGCTCAGAAATAGGGACATTTGAGGGTGTTTTCTGCTATAAGGTACAGAAAATAGAACACTCAGGTGGGAGTCAAGATATAAATTCAAGTCCCAAGCCACACGTTTTAACCTTGCTATTGGACTGGTCACTATGAGAGAAGACCATGTCACACCTGCTCTCCCTGCCAACCAGCCAGTCAGGAGGGAGACTGGCAGCAAGGGCAGCCTTCTGTCAGCCTTGCCTGACCCCAGGAGGACGTGAGTGTCCTGCTTTCCTGGAATGAGGTCCCGGATGGGAATGGAGGTGCCTGTTGGTTGTTGCCTTCCCCACTTCTGCCTGTGAACCATCACAGTGGGGCTCTGATGCGTGCCTTCTGGTTTTCAGTGTTCACGTTTCTGCAGTTAAGACTGGTTTGATTTCTCTATCTCTGGCTGCCACAGGCTATTCCAGGAATGGCACGCTGACTTCCAGGGGGTCTAAAGAAGGGATTTGGAGGGATTTCTTAATAGGACCACACGTTCAGTTATGAATAACACTGAACAGGGGATCTGGAGTGTTTTTTTTTAATGAAGGCTCATATGCTCTTTATTCTTTGACGGGAATCATGGGATCTGAGAATACTCAAGGTTCAGTTCAGTTCAGTCGCTCAGTCGTGTCCAACTCTTTGCGACCCCATGAATTGCAGCACGCCAGGCCTCCCGGTCCATCACCAACTCCCAGAGTTCACTCAAACTCACATCCATTGAGTCCGTGATGCCATCCAGCCATCTCATCCTCTGTCGTCCCCTTCTCCTCCTGCCCCAAGTCCCTCCCAGCATCAGAGTCTTTTTCCAGTGAATCAGCTCTTCACATGAGGTGGCCAAAGTACTGGACTTTCAGCTTTAGCATCATTCCTTCCAAAGAAACCCCAGGGCTGATCTCTTTCAGAATGGACTGGTTGGATCTCCTTGCAGTCCGAGGGACTCTCAAGAGTCTTCTCCAACGGGACCTTAACTGCATTGGCAGAACTTTTTCCCCCTTCAGTCTCCATGAATATGGTAATCTCTCTGCCTGTGTCGACTTAAAAGTCATTCCAAAAATGAGGATGTTTCTGTCTCTAGATAAATTTCAGCTCCCTGTAACTTTCATTAGAAGGTCCTGGTCTTGCTCTTAGGGGCCCAGAATGCGCCTCCATCTTGGTTACTCCGCAGCCCTTGGGGACATTTTCAGGCAGCTTTGGCAGTGTCCCTCAGCATTTGTTTTCTTTTTTCAATTTATAAACACCCTTCATCCTTCAGGTGATGTCGTTTCCTGATGTCTGTGCCACACAGGTTATTGTTTTCTGGCCTCTCCCTGTCTGTGTTTAGGATTTAGATTCTTTCTGTATCCCAAGTGATATGATTTCAAGTTATATTGTGCAGTGCAAGAAGGGAAATTATTAGATCATTTAACTGAAAAGTCCAGTGACAGATGAACTTAGCCCAGCTAAATTTAAGAACTCAGAAATGTCACAGGGGGTCACTTTTTCTCTTTTCTTGTAGCTTTGCTTCCCTCTTGGCCACGCTCTTCCCAACAGAGAGCAAAGGCAGCCACAGCTGCCGCAGGTTCTCATGCCCCCAGCTGGGCTGCGTCAGTGAATGCGCGGGCACTCCGTCACTTGTGTTTCAGGTGTGCGTCTGTGCTGGAGGGAAGTCCAGAGTGCCTTGAACTGGCTGCTTGCTTCTGTCTGCAGCAGGACTCAATAGTGAGGTGCTATGTGCTTATCAGAGCTCTTCCTGGTGGCTCACCCCAGCTCCATTTCTATGTGCATCTTAATGTGAGCAGAGCTATGACCCACGCAGCAGAGTTGTTTTGTTCCTTTTATTTTTTCTTTAATGCTACATCTTGCCCTGAACCAAGAAGAAAAGAGGAAGATATTTGCTTCCTGGAGAGCAGAACAGGTGTTAAGCACCCCAGTTATTCTCCGGGGGTCCGTCTTCCAGCTGCAGTGATGACTCAGCCTGTGCAGCAGAAAGAGCATCGTCTGCAAGAAGGGAACAGGCCTCCGATCTGGGGCAGGACATCCAAGGCTTGAAGCGTGCCTTGTTCCTGACACAGGAACCCTGGGGCTCTGGATTCATTTCCAGGACCACTGTGACAAAGTCCACGAAATGGGGGCTTAGGCAACAGACATTTATGGTCTCACAGTTCTGGAGGCCAGGATTCTGAGAACAAGATATCAGCAGGTTTATTTCTTCTGAGGGCTATGAGGGAGAACCTATTCCAGGCCTTTCTCCTAGACTCTGGGGGCCCCGCAGGTCCCTGAGCTCATAAATGGCTGTCTTCAGGTCATCTTCCTTCTATGCACGTCTGTCTATCATCCAAATTTCCCTCTATTAAGAAGACACTAGTTCTATTGGGCCAGGGCCCACTCTCACCTCATCTTAACTTGATCATCTGTGAAGACCCAATTTTCAAATAAGGCCACAGTCCCAGGCACCGGTGGCTAGAACTCCAGCATCTCTTGTAGACTTAGGTTCCTCCCTGCATGCACTTTCTAAACCAGCAGCGGAATGTTTGGTGAGCAAGAGTCAGGAGGACTGAGTCCTGACTTGGAGCCATTGGTGCTGTCTTGGAATCAGGTCTACATGTCTTGTGGAACCATCTCAGAGCACCCCTGGCTCTAAAACCAAGACAGCTGTGGGTCTGAAGGGGGTACCCCAGGGCCAGTCTCCCCAGAAGACATGTCTGCAGTCTTCTCTGTGACCTGAGCTGCCTGAGGCTTATCAGGTTCAAGTTGGGAAAGGGGTATGTGTGTGTGTGCATGCGTGTGTGCACGCATGTGCATATATGTATGCATGTGCACATGTGTTAATGAGTCTGTGTGCACATACATGTGAATGTGCGTGCACACACATGTGTACATGTTCATCCGTGTGTACATGTGTGTGCACATGCACGTGTGCATGCATGTGTGTGCTAAACCTGGGAAAGTCTCAGGAAAACCAGGACAGTCTTCCAGCTAGAAGCCCTCCCACCTCCAAGGGCTACAGTTGCTGCCCTGCAGCCCCCTTCCCTTTCCTTACACGGGAAGGTGTCCCCTTTCTTTAAAACTCTTAGAAAACACGCTAGCGCAGCACCAGTCGTCTGACAATCCAGTGGTGTCATTTGCTCAGTACCTGCCGGGCTGTGTCTCTCCCAGGCTGGTGTCAGGCCTGGGGAGCTGAGGACCAGGAAAGGCCACGGGAGACGGTGGGGGATGCAGTGGTCAAACGCTGCGAATGAAAGGTGCGCACGCTCAGCACAGGCTCTCGGTCATGTCTGGCTCTTTGTGACACCACAGGCTGTAGCCCAGCGGGCTCCTCTCTCCGTGAAATTCTCCAGGCAAGAATACTGGGGTGGGTGGCCGTTTCCCCCTTTCGGGATCTTCCCAGCTTGCATCTTCCTGCATTGGTAGGCAGCCTCTTTACTGCTGAGCCATTAGCCTAACAGATTGGGACTGATGCTGAAAAGCTCTCCAGCTACCAAAACGAGAGAAGGCGAAGGGTGTGGTGTACTGGACACTAATTCCTCGTAAGCAGGGGCACCTGGGGGCCCTGAGTCAGGGCTGTGCTGAGCTGCATGTGTGGGATCAGGACTGGGCCCCAGCAGACTCACTAGTCTTCATTTTTGCAAATACCAACAGGTATTGAGGCAAAAGAGTGCATTTGTTTTAATGGTCTCTTAGAGGAGAGAATGAGATAGTATCTGTAAACTCTTTAGCATGGTAGGAAACTTAAAAGTGAGTCTGACGGTTCTGTGCACAGTTACCTTACCTTTCGAGATGAAGAAAAGAATTGAAGCAAACATGTTTGTTTGTGGACTTTAAGACTACGGTAGCTAAATTCCAAAGAGGGTACCCCAAAGAGCCTCTCTTCCCAGGATTCATGCTCTTTTGTTGTCCTCTGCCCTGGGACCCAGGCAGGCTCTGGCTCTCTTTTCACCAATAGAAGGTGGTGGTAGAGATGCCGAGTGGCGCCTGAGCGTAGGTCACTGCAGCCCTGCACCTTCAGCTTGGGTGTCTTGGAGCATCTGTCCCAGGAGAAACCAGCCACCATGTGTGAAGTCCGGCTTCCCTGAGACCGTGAGGGGCCCAAGCCAGCCATGTGGAGAAGCCACAGGGAGGAAGGAACACTGCCTGGCCAGCCTCCAGCTTTCCAGCCAGCCTAGCTCAGGCACCAGACACACCTCCAGCAGAGCGGAGATGAGCCATCACGTGACTGCAGCCCCAGATGTCAACCAAGTGCATCGTCAAGGGAGACTCCAGCAAGCACCACCCAGCTGAGCTCAGTCAACACAGAGAACCACAAGAGAACCAACTGCTGTCTCAAGTCACCGTAGGAGGCGCCGTCTGTGATGGCTCCCACTGCCCCCTACACCCTGGCAAGCTCCTCACCCCGTGAGTGCAGGGTGGACCTGTGGTCTGCTGATAAAGGAAGGATCAGAGCAAAGGTGATGCGATTGTGCTTGTGAGATTAGGTGACAGAAGACTGATTTCCATTGACCTCTCACTCTCTTTGATTCTCACTTGCTCACTCGGAGGAAACAAAGCTACCGTGTTGTAAGCTGTCCTGTGGGGAGCCCCAGGTGACAAGGAACCGAGCGTGACCTCCAGATCCTGCCAGCAATCACAGTGTGAGCCTGGAGGCAGACCCTTCCCCAGCTGAGCCTTGAGAAGGCTTCCGCCACGGCTGACACCTTGACTGCGGCCTGTGAGGAGGCCGAGCCTGAGCCCGATCTCAGCTGAGCTACTCCTGGAATTCCCTACCCCCCGAGACGGAGATATAATAGATGCTGTTCAAGCCACAAAGCCCTGGGGTAATTTGTTCTGTGGCAATAGAAAACCAATAGAGTTACTTCAGGTTAGGGCAGTTTGTCATACGGCAATGAAACTTGGGAACAAATACAATTATAATAAGACAATCAAAACAGTCTCCTCATATTGTCCATAAGTGCCAGGCAGCACTTCTGTGCCCCTGGTGTCACTGCTGTTTAGTTGCTCAGCCATGTCTCTCTTGTGAGCCTGTGGACTCTTAAGAGCCCACCAGGCTCCTCTGTCCATGGGACTTCCTGGCAAGAATACCAGAGTGGGTTGCCATTTCCTTCTTCAGGGGATATTCCCAGACCAGGGATCAAACCCAGGCCTTCTGCATTGGCAGGTAGATTCAAAAAAAAACAAAACAAAACACTGAGCTACCTGGGAAGTTCGCTCCTGGTGTTACTAAACTTGATAAGCAAGAGAAAGCATTTGAACCAGAGTTAGACCCTTGCTTCTAATGGTCAGTTCTTAGGAGTAGAGAAGACATCGAGAAGGAAGCACCCACACGTGACCCAACAAGTGGGCTGGAAAGTCTGCTCCCGCCTGCAAACGATGGGGCGGGGCAGTCCTGGGAAGGCAGCAGGGGCGAGAACTGAGCGGCTCGAGCAAGAACCTCTGCTTGCTGCAGGGAAGATAAGTCAGCAGCACAGGGCTGTCCAGGAGCTGTCAGACCACAGGCCAACAGATGTTGCTAAACATCAACTGTCATCATGCTCAAGGAAGAGTTAAGGTTGAGATTTTCCTGCCTTGGAACAAAGAGTAGGCAATTACCAAGTTGCTGGCATGGAATTAATTCTTCTATATTCTCTGTACTACCTAGGTCAGAAAAAATGTTCAAGAAACCTGCCACTTAGGAGGGTTCAGTTTAGTTGCTCAGTCATGTCTGACTCTTTGCAACCCCATGAACTGCAGCACACTAGGCTTCCCTGTCCATCACTAACTCCCAGTTTACTCAAACTCATGTCCATTGAGTCGGTGATGCCATCCAACCATCTCATCTTCTGTCATCTCCTTCTGCCTTCAGTCTTTCCCAGCATCAGGGTCTTTTCCACTGAGTCAGTTCTTTGCATCAGGTGGCCAAAGTATTGGAATTTCAGCATCAGTCCTTCCAGTGAATATTCAGGACAGATTTCCTTTAGGANCTCATCTTCTGTCATCTCCTTCTGCCTTCAGTCTTTCCCAGCATCAGGGTCTTTTCCACTGAGTCAGTTCTTTGCATCAGGTGGCCAAAGTATTGGAATTTCAGCATCAGTCCTTCCAGTGAATATTCAGGACTGATTTCCTTTAGGATGGACTGGTTGGATCTCCTTACAGTGCAAGGGACTCTCAAGAGTCTTCTCCAACATCACAGTTCAAAAGCATCAATTCTTCGGCGCTCAGCCTTCTTCACAGCCCAACTCTCACATCCAGATATGACCACAGGAAAAAACCATAGCCTTGTCTAGATGGACCTGTGCAATATCTCTGCTTTTTAATATGCTGTCTAGGTTGGTCATAGTTTTTCTTCCAAGGAGCAAGAGTCTTTAATTTCACAGCTGCAGGAGGGTTAGGGAAAAAATAATTGTACCCCCTGCAAGTTTCTAGGTTGAAGTCTTAACCCCCAGCATGGTCGTATTAGGAGTAAGGAAGTAATTAAAGGTTAAATGAGCCTCAGTGGTAAATCAGCTGCCTGCAATGCAGGAGATGCACGTTCGATCCCTGAATCAGGAAGATCCCCTGGAGAAGGAAATGGCAATCCATTCCATTATTCCTGCCTGGAGAATCCCATGGACAGAGGAGCCTGGTGGGCTACAGTCTGACAAAGAGTCGGACACAACTGAGCGATGACAGACGGCCTGAGGGTGGGCCCTGGTCTGACAGGACTGTGTCCTGTGAGAAGTGGCGGGAGAGACCCTCCACCAGAGAAGGGTCGTGTGAGGACACAGCAGGAGGGTGGCTGTCTGCAAGCCAGGAAGAGCCTTCAGCAGAAACTGAATTGGCCAGAACCTGGATCTGGGACTTTTAACNGACAGAGGAGCCTGGTGGGCTACAGTCTGACAAAGAGTCGGACACAACTGAGCAACGACAGACGGCCTGAGGGTGGGCCCTGGTCTGACAGGACTATGTCCTGTGAGAAGTGGCGGGAGAGACCCTCCACCAGAGAAGGGTCGTGTGAGGACACAGCAGGGGGGTGGCTGTCTGCAAGCCAGGAAGAGCCTTCAGCAGAAACTGAATTGGCCAGAACCTGGATCTGGGACTTTTAACCTCTAGAAGGTGAGGAAACCTTGGAGAAGGGCATGGTAACCCACTCCAGTATTCTTGCCTAGAGAATCCCATGGACAGGGGAGTCTGGGGAGGGAGGCTACAATCCATGGGTTCCCAAAGAGCCGGGCTAAAGCGACTGAACATGCACACGTGCAGTGTGAGGAAAAAGACTTCTATTACATAACCCAGTCACTCTGCATTTTGTTGAGGCAGCCTGAGCTAAGACAGTAGGTTAGGAGGAACTGGACTAAGCCGTTTCTTTCCTAAACTGGGGGCCCAGTTAGAGCATGAATACTCAGTGTTAGCTGTCACTGGTTATTGTTAACAAAAGAGTCCAGGAAACCACGATGGAGTATCTACAAAATGCTAGACAAACGTCCCTTGCTAAGCTGGGAAATGAGTTGCGTCCCTTGGAGCAGATAGCTGATTTCCTGGGATAGCACAGCTTCTGCAGATGGGCCTCCTGAGTTGTTGCTTTGAACTCTGAAAAACAGCCGTGAGTGGGAGTCAGCATGCTGCAGGCTGGTGGGCTTGACTCTGGTCCTATTCTAGAAGGAGATTATTTAAAAGAAATGGTTCACTGACCCTTAGGAAATGAACATCAGGTCTGAGTAGGGTTTTTTAAGAATAAGTAGTATCAGATCAATCTTATTTGTGACATCAAGATCCTTTTCGAAGCAGGTAGTATTAGTAGGAGTGTTAGTCGCTCAGTCGTGTCTGACTCTTTGCGGTTCCATGGACTGTAGCCTGGGCTTTGCTGCTGGCTCAGAGGTTAAAGCATCTGCCTCCAATGCAGGAGACCTGGGTTCGATCCCTGGGTCCTGAAGATCCCCTGGAGAAGTAAATGGCAACCCACTCCAGTATTCTTCCCAGGCTCCTACGTCCATGTGATTCTCCAGGCAAGAATACTGGAGTGGACTGCCATTCCCTTCTCCAGAGGATATTCTTGACCCAGATCAGCAAGGCATGATGTCAGATGAGCTTCCCAGGTGGCGCTAGTGGTGGAGAACCTAAGAGAAACAGGCTGGATCTCTGGGTCCAGAAGATTCCCTGGAGGCGAAAATGACAACCTACTCCATTTTCCTTCCCTGGAGAATCCTACAGACAGAGGAGCCTGGCGGGCTACCGTCCATAGGGTCGCAGAGTCGGACACCACTGAAGCAACCTAGCATAGCAGAGCAGGGTTTCAAATACATACATACTCATTTACCCATGGGTCAAATTTCCCAATTCAATAGGATTACTGGAGAATACTGTGGATATACTACAGCTGGATTTTAGAAGGTTGACAAATGTGGGCTGTCTCTGTGGTTAGAGAGACTCCAGCTGGGGGCTTATTTGCACTGGAGCATCTCTGTGGTTAGAGAGACTCTAGTTGGTGGCCCATTTGCATCGGTCCTCAGCTGGTCANTGCAAAGGCGGTGCCCCCTGCCCCGGGCCGAGGCCCTGTTCATCCCTGCTTTCTGCCCAAGCACCAGGTAGAGGGCGGGGCGCTCCGTGGGCTCTTTGATGATGCTGCCACGTTGGGAGCCTGCTGCAAGCCTCTTTAGATGTGGGGGACACGAGGCTTACGAGTTTTACAGTCTGCTGACTTCAGGCTTATTACTTCTGTGAAGTGAAGGGGTTTTAATGAGTAAAAATACCTGTTCGTGGCCTCACAGACGCTGTCCCTGAAGCTTGCAGTTGACGCCACAGAGTCACCTGGGTGTTCCTCAGGGGACATCTAGAAAAGGAGAGAGAATTAGAAGTTTTAGTATTAGAGTCGCAAACGGTGGCAAGAAGGGAGTCCCTGTGTCTCTGTGGTGGGGAGCGGCATCTGTGATGGGAGGTGAGGAGGGCAGTTCCCCATAATCGAAGGCTGCCCTGAGAGGGGACTGTGAGAGTGTGTCTGAGGTTTTAGAGGCTGAAAGGTTTGCAGTACACTTCTGATCATTTCGCTGTGGACATAGAGACGCAGGATCTGGGCGTGTTGCCTGAATGCAAACACATGGTGTTGCAAGGATAGGTTTGTCCTCCTACTTGTGTAGAAGTTTCTGCCCTTATCATTTTGGCTCAACATGGGAAACCTGACTTGCATAAGGGATCAGTCCCAGATGGGTGTCTGAAAGGTCTTCCTTTTAATTAACTCTGGAGGGAGGGAGGATAGCAGTACTGCCTCCGCCCTACGCCGGGGGGCAACATTCATTTGTGAAGTGAGAAGTGAAAGTGTTAGTTGCTCAGTCCTGTCCAACTCTGCGACCCCTTGGACTGTAGCCCGCCAGGCTCCTCTGTCCATGGGATTTCTCAGGCAAGAATATTGGAGTGGGTTGCCGTTTCTTCCTCCAGGGGATCTTCCTGACCCAGGGATCGAACCCACATCTCATGCCCTGCAGGCAGATTCTTTTCCATCTGAGCCACCAGGCACGTCCAGTTATGTGAACAGCACTTCTGACAACACTGTGAAATTGTGACCCTGTGGCCTAGTGACAAGGAGCATGTTGAGGTCCTCACGTATTGAATCTCCTTGGGCCCGCACAGCACAGCAGCCTGAGTCTTAGAGTAGCTCCCCTGCGGAGGGTCGGCCACCAGACGCTGTCCTGTTGAGCAGGGGGCCCAGGATTGCTTATACAGAGGTCAGCTGGCCATCATCGTCCACCACTCGGTACAGACCTGAAAATGAGGAAAACGTCTTTGGCAGCAAATAAAAATCCAACCTTCCGGCTGTACTGGCTAGCCACTTTTCAGCTTTGCTGTTGGATGCTGCCAGCCTGCTGACTTCAGCCTCCAGCCCGCCATCTCCTTGAGACCTGACACCATGCCTTCCATTAAGTTGCAGAGTTCTGATGTAGATATAATCAAAATTGGTATTGAAATTGCAAAACAGTCTGTGACCCTCAAGACTATGTTGGAAGATTTGGGAATGGGTGATGAAGGAGATGATGATCCAGTCCCCTTGCAAATGTTAATGCGGCAATTTTAGAAAAGGTCATTCAGTGGTGCACCCACCACAAGGATGACCCTCCTCCTGAGGATGATGTGAGCAAAGAAAAAGGAACAGACGATATACCTGTTTGGGATCAAGAATTCCTGAAAGTTGACCGAGGGACACTCTTTGAGCTTATATTGGCAGCGAACTACTTGGACATTAAAGGTCTGCTTGATGTTACCTGCAAGACTTGGTAATATGATCAAGGGGAAAACTCCTGAGATTCGAAAGACATTCAATATCAATAATGATTTTACTGAAGAAGGGGAAGCCCAGGTATGCAAAGAGAACCAGTGGTGTGAGGAGAAGTGAAATTTCATGTCTGATGCCGAACACTGTAAGGATTATTCCAAATACTAGTTGCTCTGCTTTGTTTATAATTGTTAATATTGGAAAAACAGGCAACAAATGCAGCAGCAAGTCAACTGTATTAGCAGAACGTTGTCCTCATTGCATGTGGAGTTTCAGTACAGTTCCCAAAGTTGCAGCCCAGTTTCTTCTAATGATCAAAAGTTCCTTTTCTTTGCTCCGAATAAAATTGAACTGTGGGATCCCTATGGAAAGTGGCATTTTGGGCTTTCCCTCTTTGTAAAGCAATTTCTACCTAGTTTATTGTCTAGTTAATTTTGGCTTAGTGACTTTTAAAATTGGCAATGTAAATAAAGCACTTGCAAAAAAAAAAATCCTACCCTCCAAAAAAGCCTGGAAATCTAAAGCACGTACAGGACTCCAGTGCCTGGTGGGGTCAAACCTCGTACATGTGACGAGGAACCCACGGCACCAAAGGTGAGAAGTGACAGGGCAGGAAGAGAAGCCAGGAGCAAGAACGGGCTAGGGAGACTGGGAGCAAACAGAGCAGCTGCAGGAGCAGGCTTCCGGGCTGGGGGCATTCACGCGGGGCTGTTGCCCTGACCTCTGCTCAGGTGCGTCCCAGCCTATTCTTTTTAAAAGGTCAGGAGAGGTTGCCATCAGAACCAGTCAGAAAAAAAAGAGTTCCCAGTTCTTAAAGCTTTATGCTTAAGTTTCCTGCAAACACATTCCTTTTCTGGTAGTACTAGGGAAGCGAGAGGTGCTGGGAGTTAAGTGGGGGTCAGGGGAGGGAGTGTCTCAGTTTCTTGCTAAAAGTGACTAACAGGAACACCTGTTTGAGCTGCACGGCCCCAGGTGGCTGAGATTTCTCAGGTTCATTTGTTGCTTTGCTCTGATGCAGGCCATTTCTCTGATGGTTTCCATCAGGTCGCCTCTTGTGTGTGTCTCCATTGGCCTTTTTGGCCAGTTTTTGAAGAATGTATTTTGCAAGTCTCCTTCCGCCTGGGTGCATTCAAGCGTAGGAAAAAAATGTGTTATTCAGACTTCTGCAGCAGTAAGTGGGTGGCACAGGGGAGCCCTCAGTGGTGGCGGTGTCCCAGGTCTTCGGAGTGTCCTGGGGCCCTAGGGGACAGCGGACCTGGGTGAGTGTCCTGTTCGTTCGTTCAACTGTAGAGCTTTTTAGATTTGCGTCCCTTACTTAGGATGGTCTCTTTTCTGAACCGGAAGGATCTCTGGAACTAACGAAAGATGACAGTGCGTTCACTGTGGGTCAGGTGCTCGTGTGGCACTTTCTCATTCCACGTAACCCTCATCGCCCCCCTTCCTGTCGAGAGGTTTCTCTTATCCCAGTTTTCCAGATGAGGACACTGAGGCGCAGGGAAGCCCAGGCGAGTTTCTCCAGGTCACTGAGGACAAAAGCCCAGGAGTGGGCTCCAGGGCCCACGGTCTTGGGGCTCATGCAGCGGGCTTCAGTCACAGCCAGCCCTGACCGAGCATTCGCAAAGTTCCCCATTGTAACTCACCTCGTTATCACAGCAGCCCACAGCCGCAGGGTCCCTCGGTTTCCTGAATTTTACAGTTCAGGAATTAGGGCCTCCAGAAGGTGACATAGTTCTCCCCAGATCACCCTGCTGGTTGGTGGGGCAAGGGCCTTCCAGCCCAGGCCACTGGCCTCCGGAGCCTGCAGTTCTTAACCTCTGGGCTGGGGGCTACCTGGCGCGGGGTCTGCTTACTTGCTCTGTTTGCCATGGAAAGGGTATTCGAGGACATGACCAACTTGCTCCTGGGTCTGTGTCCCTGGGGGTGTGGCCTGGCAAGCAAGGATAACACATGAATTCGTGGGTCCTTGAGCAGCTTGGAACATCGTTCATCAGAACACATTTTGAGTTTGTTGGGCCTTGAATATCTGCCTAATGGCCTTTTGGAATAAGGATAATTTTTTGTGATATATTCAAGTTGGTTGATTGAAATTTCAGAATTCTTGGGACTTCCCTGGTGGCCCAGTGACTGGGACTCTGTTGTCCCAGTGCAGGGGGCCTCAGTCAGGGAACTAGATTCTACATGCTCTGACTAAGAGTTCGAGTGCAGTAGCTAAGACCTGGCACAGCCAAATAAATAAAAATATTTTTAAAAAAGAAATTTCAGAATTCTTACTCTCCTTCGCAAACCCCATTAAATGGTGAGTCATTTAAAATGGGGAGTTTGGTGAGGCTATGATAGAATGGTGGGTCTCCTTTCCACTTCTGACCTTGTGGGTTCAAATCCCACCTCTGTGTCCTGCTGACTGGGACCTTGGCGGGTATATACTCTCCCCAGCCTCTGCTCTTCAGTCTGTAAATTGGGCTGATGATACCTGCCTCACAGGGAGACACCTGACTGGGTACCAGGTAGGTGCTTAGGGAATACACCTGATGTGTTTCCTGCAGTTGGGTGGGCTCTCTGATCCAGAGGAGGGGCGATATTACACAGTGGATCTTCAGGGATATCGGGAGGATGAAAACAGGTTTGTTGGTTTGTTTGTTTTTTCAGAAAAAGTAGAGGGTAGGGCAAAAGCACCATTCCTATTCATAACTAATGCAGTTGAGTCCCTCCTCTGTGCTTACCACACTCTTCTGAGAGTTTCATTTTTGTCTCCCTCCCTGTGGGTATTATTCTGCCCACCTCTGATTTTTGGACGAGGACACTGGCGCCCCGAGAACCTGCTTGCCCACCCAGCGTCTGCCTAGGAAGTGGGGAAGCCAGGATTTGAACCCAGCCTGACAGGCACCAGGCCAGCCCTTTGGGCCCTGGGAGATGAGACCACTTTTTGATACAGATTGTGAGAAAAATGAAATCTTAATTGAAACGTGAGAACTAGCCGAGAGATGGAGCATCCCTTTCCACCACCCCGATTCTACATTTCTAATTCTACAGAGGGGAACCTGGGTGTGTGGTGAGCAAACAGCAGCATTTGTTATCCTGAAGTGGCTTGAGTCTGTATTTACCCACTGTACCGTGACTCGACGAGCCGGGCAAAGACAGGTAATCCTTCGGTGTCACGGAGATGCGTCAGAGCGGGACAGGATCCGTGATGGCATCTTCTGGGACAGAAGTCTGCCGGCTGACTACACATCAGGGCTGGCTTTGGCTCGTGCGTGGAGAATATGTGACTCTGAGCCCTGCAGCTTCTGGAGCTGTTTCTCCCGCCCGGCTGCATGCTGATCACCCCCTGTGGGCTCTTGTCACCACAGAAGCTGTGGTCCTCCCTGCCCCCCACCCCTCTTTCCGCCTCGCTGAGAGATGCACCCTGAAGCGTGTTCTCCACTCACTCAGGTGTTGTCCACTGCCTGGCCCTTCTGCTCCAGCCGATAAAGAGGCTCATTGAGTGCTTGCCTCCCCCGAGGTTTCTTTCTAATGCTGTTTTATTAACTCTCATGAGGCCTGCGTGGGAAGGAGAAGTGCTTAGTGGGCCAAGGAGCATTGGCTATCGGCCGCTCAGGAGTGCCCGGTGGCCCTGACGGGACCCGGGCTTGTCTGTTGGCCGAGGGTGCCCCGGGCCGGGCCCTTGCTGGGAACCAGCTTGGCCAGCTTGCTGAAACTGAGGGCAAAGGTCAGAGCCACCAAAGCATTAGAGAAAGAAGTTGCTGCTGCTGCTAAGTCACTTCAGTCGCGTCCAGCTCTGTGTGACCTCATAGACGGCAGCCCACTAGGCTTCCCTTCCCTGGGATTCTCCAGGCAAGAACACTGGAGTGGGTTGCCATTTCCTTCTCCAACGCATGAAAGTGGAAAGTGAAAGTGAAGTTGATCAGTTGTGTCTGACTCTTAGTGACCCCATGGACTGCAGCCTACCAGGCTCCTCTGTCCATGGGATTTTCCAGGCAAGAGTACTGGAGTGGGGTGCCATTGCCTTCTCTGAGAGAAAGAAGTTACATGTTGACAGTTAACATTAGCAGGGAAAATAATGAGAACCTGGGGGAAACCAGGGAAACACCTGGCGTTTGTGAGGCACAGCACAGGGCACCCTGAGGGCAGAGGGGAGCTCCAGGTGGGGGTTTTGGGGGGGCTGCAGACAGTTGTCACGCACGGGGAAATCCGGGGACAGGCGTGTGCGCCCCCTCCCCGTCCTGCAGGGAGAGATGGCTGCTTCCTAGAGCAGCCAGTTGTGGGGCGCTCCTGGGAGCCAGGACCTCAGTGGGTCCGGGAGAGTGGGGGCTGGAGGGAAGGGCCGGATGGTGGCCTTGGGGTCGGATGTCGGCCTCGATGGCAGTGCCTTAGTGCTAGGGAC
>SJYW01041444.1:409687-465586 GCA_006410735.1 Raphicerus campestris
TTTTTTTTTTTGAAATATAATTGATTTATAATGTTGAGTGAGTTTCTGCTGTTCAGGAAAGTGATTCAGCTATACATATATATATATATGTATATAGTTGTTCATGTTCTTCTCCCTAACGGTTTATCACAAGATATTGAATGTAGTTCCACGTGGTATATAGTAGGACCTTGTTTGTCTGTCCTGTATGTTATAATTTGCCTCTGCTGGCCCCAGACTTCCAGTCCAACTCTCTCATGCCTCCTCTCCCCGCCTCGGCAGCTGCAGGCCTGTTCTCTGTATCTGTGACTCTGCTTCTGTTCTGTAAATGAGTTTGTGTCATATCGTAGAGTCCACATAAAAGGGGCCTCATCCGGTCTTTGTGTTTCTCTCTCTGATTTACTTCACTCAGTACGGTCATCTCTAGGCCATCCAGGTAGCGGCCCCATTATTCCATTCTTTTTATGGCTGAGTTGTGGATGTGTGCCACAGCTTTATCCACTCATCCGTCGCTGGGCGTTTCGGTTATTTCCAGGCCTGGCTATTGTGAATAGAGGTGCGTGTATCTTTTTGAATTACAGCGTTGTCCCAATATAAGCACAAGAGTGGGATTGCGCTGCGTCATATAGCAACTCTATATTTATGTTTTTGAGAAACCTCTGTACTGTTCTCCATATGAATTTACATTCCCACCCACAGTGTAAGAGGGTTCCCTTTTCGCCACACCCTCTCCAGCATTATTTGTAGATGTTTTAATGCCGGCCTTTCTGACCAGTGTGAAGTGGGACATCATTATAGTTTTGATTTTCATTTGTCTAGTAATTAGCAATGTTGAGCATCTTTTCTGGGCCTGTCAGCCATCTGTATGTCTTCTTTGGGCTTCCCTGTGGCTCAGATGGTGAAGAATCTGCCTGCCATGCAGGAGACCCAGGTTTGATCCCTGGGTCGGGAAGATCCCCTGGAGGACGGAACGGCTGCCCACTCCAGTATTCTTGCCTGGAGAACTCCATGGACAGAGGAGCCTGGCGGGCTACAGTCCATGGTATCACAGAGAGTCAGACACAACTGAGTGACTTAGACCTTTTATGTCTTCTTTGGAGAAATGTCTATTTAGATCTTCTGCCCTTTTTTTGTTTGGATTGGTTGTTTTCTTTTTTTTAGTTGTATGAACTCCTTGTATATTTTGGAAATTAAGACCTTGTCAGTCAGATAATTTGCAAATATTTTCTCCCAGTTCATAGGTTGTCTTTTCATTTTGTTTGCAGTTCCCTTTGTTATGCAAAAGCTTGTAAGTCTGATTTGGTCCCTTTTGTTTATTTTTGCTTTTATTTCTGTTGCCTTGGGAGACTGACCTAAGAAAACACCGCTACAATTTTATGTCAGAGAATGTTTTGCCTGTTCTCTTCTAGGAATTTTATGGTATCATGTCTTCTATTTAAATTTTAATTCATTTTGAGTTTATTTTTGTGTACGATGTGAGGATGTGTTCCAACTTCACTGATTTATATGCGGCTGTCCACTTTCCCAACACCACTTGCCGAGGAGACTGTCTTTTCTCCACTGTATACTCATCCTTGCCTCCCTTGTCAGAGGTCATTGGCAGCAGGCGTCTGGGTTGGTCTGTGGGCTCTTTTCTCTGTCCCATTGGTTCATGTGTCGTTTCTGTGCCAATGGCACGCTGTTTTGATTACTCTAATTTTATAGTATTGTCTGAAGTCTGGGAGGGTTATGCCTCCAGCTTTGTTCTCTATCCTCAGGATTGCTTTCACAGTCCTAGGTCTTTTATGGTTCTATATAAATTTTAGGATTATTTGTTCTAGTTCTGTGAAAGCTGTTACGGGTAATTTGATACGGGTAGCATTAAATCAGTAGATTGCTTTGGGTAGTAAGGCCATTTTGATAATATTTTTCCAGTCTGTGACCATAGGATATTTTTCCACTTCTTTAAATCATCTTCAGTTTCGTTTACCAGTGTTCATAGTTCTCAGTGTACAGGTCTTTTACTTCCTTGGCCAGGTTTATTCCTAAGTATTTTATTTTTTGATGTGATTTTTAAAGGAATTTTTTTTTTTACTTTCCCTTTCTAATATTTCATTGTTAGTGTAACTAAATGCAACTTATTTCTGTATGTTAATCTTGTATCCTGATGCCTTGCTGAATTTATCAGTTCTAATAGTTTTTATGTGAAATCCTTAGGGGTTTCTATAGGTACCATTATGTCATCTCTCTATAATGATGCTTTGCTTCTTCCTTTCCAATCTGGATAACTTTTGTTTTTCCTGTCCAGTTGCTGTGACTTCTACTGCACTATTGAGTAAAAGTGGTGAGTGTGGGCATCCTTGTCTTATTCCAAATTTTAGCAAGAAGGCTTTCTGCGTTTTGCCATTGAGTATTGTGTTGACTGTGGGTTTATCATAAATAGCTTTTATTATGTTGAGGTGGGTTCCCTCTTTACCCACTCTGATAAGAGTTTTTATCATGAGTAGATGTTGAGTTTTATCAAATGCTTTTTCCACATCTATTGAGATGATCATGTGGATTTTATCTTTTATCGATATATCGCATTGCGTATGTTGAACCGTTCTTGTGACACTAGGATGAATCCCAGTTGGTCATGGAGTATGATCTTTTTTTTTAATGCTGTTGGATTTGGTTTGTTAATATTTTGTTGATAATTTTTCTGTCTATATTCATCAAACATAATGGCCTGTAATTTTCTTTTTTGATAGTATCTTTGTCTGGTTTTGGTATCAGGATGATAGTGTCTTCATAGAGTCAATTTGGGGATGTTCCCTGAGGTAAGGAGCAGTTTTTGGCCTTCTTATCATTTACAGTTACCTTGGTGCAGTGCCATTCAGCTCAGCTTAGCTGTACCCACTTGCTCTCAACCCCTGATGACCCCATCACGGAGGGTAATGCACAGAGGGGTGACCCTGGTCTTGCCCTTCCCAGCAGCCAAGGCCTGTGCTCAGCTTGGCAGCGCTGGGTGGCCTTGACCATATTCTGTGTGCTGGAAGAGTCTGTTTTGCTCTGGACCTGCCCTGGGCATTGAGGAATCCAGAATATGCTGTTTGATGGAGGAGACGGACTATTTAACCAGTTCCAGTGCAGCAGCTTCTGGGGAAGGGGTGAGAGCGGTGAGCATGGGATAGAGGTAACCGTGGAGGAGGGGGGTGCAGTATGCAGGCTCTGACAGCTGCTGGGTTTATCTATTCAAATTATGGATTCCGGAACTGGGAAATTAACTGTAGGATGGGTTTGGGGACCCCCTGGGCCCACTGTGACACGTACCTGAGCTAAAATCCCATTGATCATCTGGCCTCCATAGGTCCCTACTCTGGTGGACCGCAGCGGAGCTTTGAGTCTCTTAAAATCAGCATCAGTTCAGAGCCAGTGTCCAGCAGTTCCCCAAATTAATCATCTAACTTTCCCTAGTGCTTGTCCTAGTAGAAGATCTGAGGTTCCTCTGGGAGAATGACTGATGGTACAGGTATTTGGTGGTGTACTGGGGTGCTTTCTTAAGGGCACCCAACCTTCCCTTTGTTCAGGGGCCTTTGGGTCTGTAAACTGGCTTATATTTGGGAACTTAGGTAGGTGAGGTGAAGTCGCTCAGTCGTGTCTGACTCTTTGCGACCCCATGGACTGTAACCTACTAGGCTTCTCCGTCCATGGGATTCTCCAGGCAAGAATACTGGAGTGGGTTGCCATTTCCTATCTTCCCGACCCAGGGATCGAACCCGGGTCTCCCACATTGGAAGCAGACGCTTTAACTTCTAAGCCACCAGAGAATTTTTGGTTCTCTATTTTTATGATGTATGTTAGACCTTTGTACGCTTGACTTGAACTTTCCTGCTTATGCAGATTGAGTAAGGATTTGTTAGGCTTCCTGTGTAGTTCACGTCTGGACCACCACGGTCAGTTAGCTCACGCCGTAGGTCTGTGGGAGCCAGATTGCCTGCCTGCCGTGGCTCTGCTGTCCATCACGGTGGGACAGCATGCCCACCATGCCTTTGGCAGTTGGTGTCATCTCGTGGCCCCTGCCTCCTCTGGGATCCAGCTCCTGCCCCTGCATCTTGTTTCCGAGCTTGGGGGCCGTAATTCCCATGGTAAGGCCCGGCCTGCAGAGCAGGACAATCATAGAGCCCTTTAAGGATGCAAAATCATAGCAGTGGTGAAAGGCGTGTCCTCTGGACGCTCCCAGTAGGTCTTAAATGACAGATCCACCCTAGCAGTCCCACTCCCTAAGTCTGTGACTCCCCCCACCTCCCCCGCCAGACACTAAACCTGGGCAGGTGTGACATTTCTGAGTCACTCCCTGGAACCACCTCTGAGTCCCTGTTTTAGCCAACCACCCAGTCAAACCCTGGCAGCCCTTTCCGACTCCCTGAGCTACAGCTTTTCAGTGCAGAATCTCTGCTTAGTGAACCCATATCCATCCAATGGGCCTGAGATGGCTTCACGTTCCTTCCACTGTCATCGCACATCGTGTTCCCTGGATCTCTGTCTGCATAAATCAGGAAACTCAGGTCGTTCTTCAGGCACGCAGCGTGCGTCCTCACGGGTCCCATGCCCTCCACCTGGGGCCTGCTGGGATTCGAGTCTAGTTACAGGTCTAGAGGTGAAGAGGGCGGGTCATGTGGAGAAGCGGTGTGGTCCTGTGTGGCCCCTGCCTCCGAGGAGCCATCCCTAATTGCTTAGGCGGGGCAGGGCCGGTCCGTCAAGAGGAGGCAGGAAGGCCCCTTCCAAGTGGAATGGGGAGAGCGTCCCACTGGGAAAGGACTCGTGGGAATTTAGTGTACCCAGCTTCGTCAGGACCCTCCCGCGTGTCCCTGGAACAGGCTCCTGTTCTCTCCCAGTCAGCACAGTCACTTCAGCAGGGAGACTGCCTGCGAGGCTGGGTTGTAATTCATCCAGTCGCAGGATGAGATTCTGGTATGATCTTCAGAAGTCTCGGCCCTGTGGCTGTAGGAAATAAGGGTCTCCGTCAGGGCGCACACAGGCGCTTTCAGATCAGGCATGCGGCCCTTGAGCTGAGAATTCAAGTCCGTGAGCTCATCCTTGTTTCTCACCACCTTGTCCAGTGACATTAGGGGCAACCCACCATCCGCATTATGTTTGTTAGTTTTCCAAGAATGTTCTGAAGTATCCCTAAACAGAGTCGCTTAACTCCTTGCTCCTTGTAATAAATGGCTGACTAGGAGTATCTAATCAAAATATTTTGCATATGTTCCTGGACCATCAGTGCTCACTGGACATACAGTCATTAGCATCTTTAATCAGATTACAGAATCAGTTCCAGAACCCCCAGAACCAGTGTAGAAAACTCACCCTCTCCCTGCTGATCCTATGGAACCACTCTCGGTACTAGAATCTGTGTGAGTCAGAGAAACTGAATCGATGGGCGCTGCAGAGGGCGGGGGGAGATAAGAGAGGGGTATTTTATCATAAGGCCTTGGCTCTCGATACTGTGGGGGCTGAGAGCTTCCACAGTTGGCAAGCTGGAGGCCCAGGAGAGCCGACAACATAGTTCCTGAGTCTGAAGAGGGGTGAGGGCTCGTGTTACCAGCTTGAGGACAGAGGAGAGGAGAGTGAGTCCTCCCTGACTCCTCTTTTGCTGTGTCCAGGCCTTTACCGATTTGGACAAGGTCCACCCACACCGGGAGGGCAGCCCGCTTTACTTAGTCTGCTAATTCAGAAGGTGGTCTCATCCAGAAACACCCTCACAGACATGCCCAGGGTAATGCTTCACCAGGTATCTGGGCACCATGGGCTCAGTCGAGTGGAAATAGAAAATCGTCATCACAAGCCCTCTGCTCCCAGTGACTTTCTGCTGATAACGTGTGCTCAGTTATGTCCAACACTTAGTGATCTCGTGGGCCAGAGTCCACCAGGCTCCTCTGTCCATAGGATTTTTCAGGCAGGAATACTGGAGTGGGTTGCCATTTCCTTCTCCAGGAGATCTTCCCAATACAAGGATCGAACCTGTGTCTCTGTGTCTCCTGCATTGTCAGGCAGGTTCTGTACCACTAGCACCAAAGAAAGTTACTTTCTAGACTGAGGCCGTCAGGATTTCAGAGTTAGGAGCATCTGAGGAGCCATTGGGCTTTGCAGATGAGGGAGTGAGATCCAGAGAGCCTTTAGCTGAGACTCTAGTCAAGACCTCCTGACTCCCAGTTCTTAACCCTTCCTGAGAGACCAGACTGCCTCACTTCCTGGGGCAGGAGCACACTCGGATTGTGAGTCAGTTTGAAATGAACCTGTCTTTGGGTGCCAGCCTCCTTGCTGTCTCGCTCAGCCTGCGTAGACACACCCCAGAGGGGTGCTCCTGACCCGGCTGGGTTCTTAACTCGGGCATCTCCTGCTCCAAGCAGAGGGTGGTTGACAGCAGGCTAGGCGTGGCTGCAGGACACCCAGAACACCAGCAGGCTGCTGGGGGTTTGCTACAGCGCAGTCCAGTTCTGGATGGAATCAGGTTCACAGTGTTTCCTTTGACGACTTCTTTTAAGGCCAAAAAGCTCTGAAATATCATGGTGTGAGATTCTTTGAAGCTTGATTTATTTCGGTAAAAACCTTGAGAATATACTAGTATATGTCATGCCTTCTTAAAATCCTCAACTTAATATTTTTGGAAGGTTGGATTAATTGGGTGAATGGATCGAGGTGTATACTTTTTCGGCAGAAGTCTTTATACAAACTGTGTAGACAGTACCTGTGTCATTGGTGTTTTCTTAAATCCACACACTGCAAAGAGAGCCTTCCCAGGGAGCAGGGGCGGTGAGGGGAGCTGCACACGGAATCCCGGGGAAGTCGGGTGTGTTGTGTGGTGTCATGTTCTGTTCACCTGAGTTGGGAGGTCATCGTGTGCAGCAGAGTAGATGTTGTATGTCCGTGTTCATATGTTTATATATTTTACATACATATGTATGTGTATTTGTGTATATATGTGTGCGTGTGTATAAAGCCTCCAAAGACAGACCAAGAAAAAGACTACCTCTGTATAATATATGCGACTCTTGGCATTGGGGGAAAAAATCAATAAATGAATTATCAGTATAGTTATAACCTGCTTTTTCTTTCTCTGTTACGCTTTAGGACCCAAAGTGATCCAGACTTCTGCAGCTAATTTTTCACTAAATAATAGCAAAAAGGTAAGACTGGGGTCTAAGTGGCAGCTGGTGGGCCCTGTAAATTTCTAAGTCACTAAGAAATGGTCCTGCTTAGAGGGTCATTAAGATCAACCTCCCCCTTGCCCTGCAGCTTGCTTCTCAGGCAACACATATTTCTTACTCCACCTTCAGCTGCTGGCCTCTGGGTCCTAATTTGCTGAAATTACCTTTTCTGCTGTAGTTGTGACCTCAGTGCTGAGGATGGATGGTGGTGTTACCTCTTAGGGAGTAGCAGTTCATTTCCAGTGGCTGGTTAGCTCATCCTGATTCCTCTCATGTGCAAATCTTTTTTTTTTTTTAATCTTTATTGGAATTTTCTTCATACTTTTTGTTCAAATATCCTTCAGTTCAGTCTAGTCTCTCAGTCATATCCGACTCTGTGACCCCATGGACACACCGGGCTTTCCTGTCCATCACCAACTCCCAGAGCCTGCTCAAACTCGTGTCCATTGAGTCGGTGATGCCACCCAACCATCTCATCCTCTGTTGTCCCCTTCTCCTCCTGCCTTTAGTCTTTCCCATCATCAAGGTCTTTTCCAGTGAGTCAGCTCTATGCTGAGGAGCCAAAGTATTGGAGCTTCAGCTGCAGCATCTGTCCTTCCAGTGAATATTCAGGTTGATTTTCTTTAGGATTGACTGATCTCCTTGCAGTCCAAGGGACTCTCAAGAGTCTTCTTCAACACCACGGTTCAAAAGCATCAATTCTTTGGTGCTCAGCCTTCTTTATGGTCCAGTTCTCACATCCATACATGACTGCTGGAAAAACCATAGCTTTGACTATGGAGACCNTGGATAACTTTTGTTTTTCCTGTCCAGTTGCTGTGACTTCTACTGCACTATTGAGTAAAAGTGGTGAGTGTGGGCATCCTTGTCTTATTCCAAATTTTAGCAAGAAGGCTTTCTGCGTTTTGCCATTGAGTATTGTGTTGACTGTGGGTTTATCTATCATAAATAGCTTTTATTATGTTGAGGTGGGTTCCCTCTTTACCCACTTTGATAAGAGTTTTTATCATGAGTAGATGTTGAGTTTTATCAAATGCTTTTTCCACATCTATTGAGATGATCATGTGGATTTTATCTTTTATCGATATATCGCATTGCGTATGTTGAACCGTTCTTGTGACACTAGGATGAATCCCAGTTGGTCATGGAGTATGATCTTTTTTTTTAATGCTGTTGGATTTGGTTTGTTAATATTTTGTTGATAATTTTTCTGTCTATATTCATCAAACATAATGGCCTGTAATTTTCTTTTTTGATAGTATCTTTGTCTGGTTTTGGTATCAGGATGATAGTGTCTTCATAGAGTCAATTTGGGGATGTTCCCTGAGGTAAGGAGCAGTTTTTGGCCTTCTTATCATTTACAGTTACCTTGGTGCAGTGCCATTCAGCTCAGCTTAGCTGTACCCACTTGCTCTCAACCCCTGATGACCCCGTCACGGAGGGTAATGCACAGAGGGGTGACCCTGGTCTTGCCCTTCCCAGCAGCCAAGGCCTGTGCTCAGCTTGGCAGCGCTGGGTGGCCTTGACCATATTCTGTGTGCTGGAAGAGTCTGTTTTGCTCTGGACCTGCCCTGGGCATTGAGGAATCCAGAATATGCTGTTTGATGGAGGAGACGGACTATTTAACCAGTTCCAGTGCAGCAGCTTCTGGGGAAGGGGTGAGAGCGGTGAGCATGGGATAGAGGTAACCGTGGAGGAGGGGGGTGCAGTATGCAGGCTCTGACAGCTGCTGGGTTTATCTATTCAAATTATGGATTCCGGAACTGGGAAATTAACTGTAGGATGGGTTTGGGGACCCCCTGGGCCCACTGTGACACGTACCTGAGCTAAAATCCCATTGATCATCTGGCCTCCATAGGTCCCTACTCTGGTGGACCTCAGCGGAGCTTTGAGTCTCTTAAAATCAGCATCAGTTCAGAGCCAGTGTCCAGCAGTTCCCCAAATTAATCATCTAACTTTCCCTAGTGCTTGTCCTAGTAGAAGATCTGAGGTTCCTCTGGGAGAATGACTGATGGTACAGGTATTTGGTGGTGTACTGGGGTGCTTTCTTAAGGGCACCCAACCTTCCCTTTGTTCAGGGGCCTTTGGGTCTGTAAACTGGCTTATATTTGGGAACTTAGGTAGGTGAGGTGAAGTCGCTCAGTCGTGTCCGACTCTTTGCGACCCCATGGACTGTAACCTACTAGGCTTCTCCGTCCATGGGATTCTCCAGGCAAGAATACTGGAGTGGGTTGCCATTTCCTATCTTCCCGACCCAGGGATCGAACCCGGGTCTCCCACATTGGAAGCAGACGCTTTAACTTCTAAGCCACCAGAGAATTTTTGGTTCTCTATTTTTATGATGTATGTTAGACCTTTGTACGCTTGACTTGAACTTTCCTGCTTATGCAGATTGAGTAAGGATTTGTTAGGCTTCCTGTGTAGTTCACGTCTGGACCACCACGGTCAGTTAGCTCACGCCGTAGGTCTGTGGGAGCCAGATTGCCTGCCTGCCGTGGCTCTGCTGTCCATCACGGTGGGACAGCATGCCCACCATGCCTTTGGCAGTTGGTGTCATCTCGTGGCCCCTGCCTCCTCTGGGATCCAGCTCCTGCCCCTGCATCTTGTTTCCGAGCTTGGGGGCCGTAATTCCCATGGTAAGGCCCGGCCTGCAGAGCAGGACAATCATAGAGCCCTTTAAGGATGCAAAATCATAGCAGTGGTGAAAGGCGTGTCCTCTGGACGCTCCCAGTAGGTCTTAAATGACAGATCCACCCTAGCAGTCCCACTCCCTAAGTCTGTGACTCCCCCCACCTCCCCCGCCAGACACTAAACCTGGGCAGGTGTGACATTTCTGAGTCACTCCCTGGAACCACCTCTGAGTCCCTGTTTTAGCCAACCACCCAGTCAAACCCTGGCAGCCCTTTCCGACTCCCTGAGCTACAGCTTTTCAGTGCAGAATCTCTGCTTAGTGAACCCATATCCATCCAATGGGCCTGAGATGGCTTCACGTTCCTTCCACTGTCATCGCACATCGTGTTCCCTGGATCTCTGTCTGCATAAATCAGGAAACTCAGGTCGTTCTTCAGGCACGCAGCGTGCGTCCTCACGGGTCCCATGCCCTCCACCTGGGGCCTGCTGGGATTCGAGTCTAGTTACAGGTCTAGAGGTGAAGAGGGCGGGTCATGTGGAGAAGCGGTGTGGTCCTGTGTGGCCCCTGCCTCCGAGGAGCCATCCCTAATTGCTTAGGCGGGGCAGGGCCGGTCCGTCAAGAGGAGGCAGGAAGGCCCCTTCCAAGTGGAATGGGGAGAGCGTCCCACTGGGAAAGGACTCGTGGGAATTTAGTGTACCCAGCTTCGTCAGGACCCTCCCGCGTGTCCCTGGAACAGGCTCCTGTTCTCTCCCAGTCAGCACAGTCACTTCAGCAGGGAGACTGCCTGCGAGGCTGGGTTGTAATTCATCCAGTCGCAGGATGAGATTCTGGTATGATCTTCAGAAGTCTCGGCCCTGTGGCTGTAGGAAATAAGGGTCTCCGTCAGGGCGCACACAGGCGCTTTCAGATCAGGCATGCGGCCCTTGAGCTGAGAATTCAAGTCCGTGAGCTCATCCTTGTTTCTCACCACCTTGTCCAGTGACATTAGGGGCAACCCACCATCCGCATTATGTTTGTTAGTTTTCCAAGAATGTTCTGAAGTATCCCTAAACAGAGTCGCTTAACTCCTTGCTCCTTGTAATAAATGGCTGACTAGGAGTATCTAATCAAAATATTTTGCATATGTTCCTGGACCATCAGTGCTCACTGGACATACAGTCATTAGCATCTTTAATCAGATTACAGAATCAGTTCCAGAACCCCCAGAACCAGTGTAGAAAACTCACCCTCTCCCTGCTGATCCTATGGAACCACTCTCGGTACTAGAATCTGTGTGAGTCAGAGAAACTGAATCGATGGGCGCTGCAGAGGGCGGGGGGAGATAAGAGAGGGGTATTTTATCATAAGGCCTTGGCTCTCGATACTGTGGGGGCTGAGAGCTTCCACAGTTGGCAAGCTGGAGGCCCAGGAGAGCCGACAACGTAGTTCCTGAGTCTGAAGAGGGGTGAGGGCTTGTGTTACCAGCTTGAGGACAGAGGAGAGGAGAGTGAATCCTCCCTGACTCCTCTTTTGCTGTGTCCAGGCCTTCACCGATTTGGACAAGGTCCACCCACACCGGGAGGGCAGCCCGCTTTACTTAGTCTGCTAATTCAGAAGGTGGTCTCATCCAGAAACACCCTCACAGACATGCCCAGGGTAATGCTTCACCAGGTATCTGGGCACCATGGGCTCAGTCGAGTGGAAATAGAAAATCGTCATCACAAGCCCTCTGCTCCCAGTGACTTTCTGCTGATAACGTGTGCTCAGTTATGTCCAACACTTAGTGATCTCGTGGGCCAGAGTCCACCAGGCTCCTCTGTCCATAGGATTTTTCAGGCAGGAATACTGGAGTGGGTTGCCATTTCCTTCTCCAGGAGATCTTCCCAATACAAGGATCGAACCTGTGTCTCTGTGTCTCCTGCATTGTCAGGCAGGTTCTGTACCACTAGCACCAAAGAAAGTTACTTTCTAGACTGAGGCCGTCAGGATTTCAGAGTTAGGAGCATCTGAGGAGCCATTGGGCTTTGCAGATGAGGGAGTGAGATCCAGAGAGCCTTTAGCTGAGACTCTAGTCAAGACCTCCTGACTCCCAGTTCTTAACCCTTCCTGAGAGACCAGACTGCCTCACTTCCTGGGGCAGGAGCACACTCGGATTGTGAGTCAGTTTGAAATGAACCTGTCTTTGGGTGCCAGCCTCCTTGCTGTCTCGCTCAGCCTGCGTAGACACACCCCAGAGGGGTGCTCCTGACCCGGCTGGGTTCTTAACTCGGGCATCTCCTGCTCCAAGCAGAGGGTGGTTGACAGCAGGCTAGGCGTGGCTGCAGGACACCCAGAACACCAGCAGGCTGCTGNCCTTGCTGTCTCGCTCAGCCTGCGTAGACACACCCCAGAGGGGTGCTCCTGACCCGGCTGGGTTCTTAACTCGGGCATCTCCTGCTCCAAGCAGAGGGTGGTTGACAGCAGGCTAGGCGTGGCTGCAGGACACCCAGAACACCAGCAGGCTGCTGGGGGTTTGCTACAGCGCAGTCCAGTTCTGGATGGAATCAGGTTCACAGTGTTTCCTTTGACGACTTCTTTTAAGGCCAAAAAGCTCTGAAATATCACGGTGTGAGATTCTTTGAAGCTTGATTTATTTCGGTAAAAACCTTGAGAATATACTAGTATATGTCATGCCTTCTTAAAATCCTCAATATTTTTGGAAGGTTGGATTAATTGGGTGAATGGATCGAGGTGTATACTTTTTCGGCAGAAGTCTTTATACAAACTGTGTAGATGGTATCTATGTCATTGGTGTTTTCTTAAATCCACACACTGCAAAGAGAGCCTTCCCAGGGAGCAGGGGCGGTGAGGGGAGCTGCACACGGAATCCCGGGGAAGTCGGGTGTGTTGTGTGGTGTCATGTTCTGTTCACCTGAGTTGGGAGGTCATCGTGTGCAGCAGAGTAGATGTTGTATGTCCGTGTTCATATGTTTATATATTTTACATACATGTGTATGTGTATTTGTGTATATATGTGTGTGTGTGTATAAAGCCTCCAAAGACAGACCAAGAAAAAGACTACTTCTGTATAATATATGAGACTTTCTTGGCATTGGGGGAAAAAAATCAATAAATGAATTATCAGTATAGTTATAACCTGCTTTTTCTTTCTCTGTTACGCTTTAGGACCCAAAGTGATCCAGACTTCTGCAGCTAATTTTTCACTAAATAATAGCAAAAAGGTAAGACTGGGGTCTAAGTGGCAGCTGGTGGGCCCTGTAAATTTCTAAGTCACTAAGAAATGGTCCTGCTTAGAGGGTCATTAAGATCAACCTCCCCCTTGCCCTGCAGC
Source organism: Raphicerus campestris (assembly GCA_006410735.1). Classification (NCBI taxonomy): domain Eukaryota; kingdom Metazoa; phylum Chordata; class Mammalia; order Artiodactyla; family Bovidae; genus Raphicerus; species Raphicerus campestris. The sequence goes on from SJYW01041444.1 coordinate 422,778, forward strand.
TTGCTTCTCAGGCAACACATATTTCTTACTCCACCTTCAGCTGCTGGCCTCTGGGTCCTAATTTGCTGAAATTACCTTTTCTGCTGTAGTTGTGACCTCAGTGCTGAGGATGGATGGTGGTGTTACCTCTTAGGGAGTAGCAGTTCATTTCCAGTGGCTGGTTAGCTCATCCTGATTCCTCTCATGTGCAAATCTTTTTTTTTTTTTAATCTTTATTGGAATTTTCTTCATACTTTTTGTTCAAATATCCTTCAGTTCAGTCTAGTCTCTCAGTCATATCCGACTCTGTGACCCCATGGACACACCGGGCTTTCCTGTCCATCACCAACTCCCAGAGCCTGCTCAAACTCGTGTCCATTGAGTCGGTGATGCCACCCAACCATCTCATCCTCTGTTGTCCCCTTCTCCTCCTGNTTTTTTTTTTTTTTTTTAATCTTTATTGGAATTTTCTTCAAACTTTTTGTTCAAATATCCTTCAGTTCAGTCTAGTCTCTCAGTCATATCCAACTCTGTGACCCCATGGACACACCAGGCTTTCCTGTCCATCACCAACTCCCAGAGCCTGCTCAAACTCATGTCCATTGAGTCGGTGATGCCATCCAACTATCTCATCCTCTGTTGTCCCCTTCTCCTCCCGCCTTTAGTCTTTCCCATCATCAAGGTCTTTTCCAGTGAGTCAGCTCTATGCTGAGGAGCCAAAGTATTGGAGCTTCAGCTGCAGCATCTGTCCTTCCAGTGAATATTCAGGTTGATTTTCTTTAGGATTGACTGATCTCCTTGCAGTCCAAGGGACTCTCAAGAGTCTTCTTCAACACCACGGTTCAAAAGCATCAGTTCTTTGGTGCTCAGCCTTCTTTATGGTCCAGTTCTCACATCCATACATGACTGCTGGAAAAACCATAGCTTTGACTATGGAGACCTTTGTGGGTGAAGTGATGTCTCTGCTTTTTAATACACTATCTAGGTTTATCATACCGTTTCTTCCAAGGATCAAGCATCTTTTAATTTCATGGCTGTAGTCACCATCTGCAGTGATTTGGGAGCCCTAGAAAGTAAAATCTCTCACTGTTTGGCAATGTGGGCCCCTCTAATTTTTCTTCCCAGGACCATGAAAGCTGAAAATAACAGACATCGGTGACATATCTGGCATTTTGATACTAAAAAAATGATTCTTGTGAATATGAAAATACTCATTGGTACCTTCGTTAATTTATTATTTGCATCATCGTATGCACTTTATTATTTTTTTTCCTCCAAGGAGGCCTTTTCTTGTTATTTAAGTGGTTATATTGTCCCAGTGCTGTCGGGGTTAGAAACCTCCTGCTTAGACGTTGTTGGTGAGAATCAGACGTAAACTGCCGGAGAAAGTTAGTCCGTTCTTTTTCTGGAAGGCGAATTCCACTTACATTGTCTAAAGGAAAGCTACATGTTTCTGTTTCCAAACCTAACATTTCAACCTTTTGTGTACATTTGAATGTTGTATGTTAAGATGAGACATTTGGAGACTCAGCTGAAAGAGTCAGTCGGATTACTTGACTTCTCTTTCTTTCTGCCTCAGCTAAAGCCAATTCAAATATTTTCCAAACCGCTGTCTACATATAATCAGCAGCTATGGTTGACGTGTGTTGTCGAGTTGGATCAATCAAAAGGTATGAAGCCTGACACTTTAGAATGATTTTTTTTTAAGGTTCAAAGAGCTTTAAAATATTCTAGCAACTGCTCAAAGATGAATTATAATGATGGTGATTATTCTTTCTAATACCAGCAAGTTGGAAGCCACGTAAATGTCCTCCAGGGCAAGTGACGATGCCGCCCTCCGGAAGCCCCAGGAGGCCCTTGGGGCTACTGGTCATGCTCCGGGTGCCAGGCCTCACCCAGGGGTGCTGGGCAGCCTGGCTCAAAGCCTGCATACTGTGGATGCTCCAGCGGCAGCCTCCTCCAGGGCTTCCGAGGAGAGAACTAGGTCCTGGTGCCCTAGGGACACTGTGACATTATGCCCGCCACTGCTGGGGGGCAGGGGCTGCTAGCAGAGGGTGGAGACCAGAGATGCTGCTCACCAGCCTGCAGCCACAGGACAGACTCCCCACAGTGAGGAATTAGCTGGCCTCAAAACACCTGTGGTGCAAAGGCCGAGAGATCCTGTCCAAAGCACCCACTGTTGACGATGACCTCGCTCTGTCCACCCCAGGCAGCTCCCGGGAACTGAGAGCATAGGCCACCTCGTTCTCTACATGCTGTGATTCAGAGAAGTGCTTCAGTTGAAAGAATTAAAAAGATAACCCAATGACTGCAGTAAATTAAGGGGAAAAAAAATGCTTAGAATAAAAAATTAACCCCTTTTTGTAACATTTTAAAAAGCATTAAAAAATCCGATAGCACTACACATTTGTGTGTCTAGAAAACCGTCTGGAAGCATGGACCCAAACATGAAATTATAGTTTCTCGGGTGGTGGGATTATATGTTTAATACTTTATGTATATCTTTGTATATGTGTTCCTAGATGTTTTTTTTTTAACAATGAGCATATAATCAGAAAAATAAGAGATTATATAATCAGAAAAATAAGAAACTTATGTTTATCTTGGTATGAAGTTAGATTAAAATGTATATGGGAAAGTAAAAAATATAACTTTATCAGCCATGAAATGACTTGGCCTTGTGTGAGATGAAGGTTGGTGGTGGGTCAAAGGCAGACCCTTGAGGGAGGGCTTGACTCTGCTGGCGGGTGTCAGCTTTGCAGAGGGACCTCCTTGGGCTGACACACATCCAGGAAGGCAGGCGCGTCTGCTGATGTGACTAGCCCTCGTGGATTCTGACACTGGGATTCTTCTTCTGTAGAAACATCTATTCAGACAACCTTCACCATGACTGTTAAGGTTGATGGTGTAGCTCAGGACGGGACCACCAAGTTCATCCATAACAAAGTTCACAACCGGACGCGGACGCTCACATGTGCAGAGGTGAGTCCATGCGGCCGGTGCACGGCGGAGTCTTGCCACATTCCTGTGGGTGGAGTTACTTTCTTAGGTAAAGAAGCTAAGTCACACCACTGATGGCATGGAAGACCCACCCAACCCATGCACCAAGACCTTATAAATTCTTAGAAATGCACACACACGCATGTGCTCACACAGTACACGCACACACAAGCACGCACCCTGGCGCCTGATTGTGCTGTCTGTGTCACAGCCACAGATGCCTGCTGATGGGCTGCCTGCCTCACGTGAACGTGGTCTGTCGCTGGCCGTGGTCTGCCTGGATCGCTCAGGCCTTGGGTTGTTCCCAGCTGTGGGATGCACGTCCCGACCCAGGTGGGGCGCTGGGAGCCAGGCCTTGTCTGGAGCGGCTGGCCTTTGTTGAGCGTCCACCCCAGGTGCAGCGTGTGGCTCCTGGCTGGGAAAGGGGATGGTCCACAGCGAGAAAGGAGCCCTCATTGTAGGGCACCGTGTTCCGTCAAAGCCCAAAGAGTGGGAAATAGGTCCTGCTGTCGTACAGAGGCTCTGTTGGAACCTAACAGGTCAAGGAGAGGCGTGGACAACATGGGGAGCCCCGAAGAGATTGCATCTGGTTATAGTATCAGGAAGGGCCCCGTGGCGGTGCTTTCCACACGTGGTCTTATTCCATTCCTGGGGCAGGAACTGTCTGAGAGCCCCCTTGTGTAGGAGGAGGAGCTGAGGCTTAGAGAGGGCAGGACCCTGGCCCAGGATGACACAGATGGCGAGTGAGCGACAGTGCCAGGCCTTCAGCCCAGGTGCTTTGTTCCAAAGTTGTGCCCTTGACATCCACGCACACCTCCTGGTAGTAATGGGAGAGGCTGGGGTAGCCTTCCCCAGTGTGAAGGCATTCAGGTGGGAGTGGGCCTGTCCGAGGCCGGCCGCTGGCTCTGGCCCTTCTGCATCAATGTCTGCTGGACGGTCCTGAGATGGGTCACAACCTCCACCCTAGCAGACCAGGCCCCCTGGAGGCGGAGCTGACGGTGTGCCCCGCCCCATGTACTCAGGCGGTGTCTGCTGCTCAGTTGAGCGCAGGCCCTGCCCTGGGTCCCCTGGGGAGGCCCAGGCCATGGAGCTGGCCCCCTCCTCCTCCTCCTCCTCTGTTCGTCCCCTGTGTTAGCCGGGACAGTGGGCCAGTTTCTGAAATGTCTCTTCCTCATCTGTAAAGTTGGGGGGCCATGCCTTCCCTGGGGGTTAGCAGAGAGCACTGAGGATGGAGGTGGGCGAGGAAGTGAGAGCTGGAGCTGTCCATGCTGGCATGAGAGCCCAGTTCCCCCCTTCCCCACCATGCAGGATGGACAGGAAGGACGGTGGGCGTGGGGGCTGCGGGGACCACCGGCCCAGCAGCTGCCTTCTCCACCCCGAGGACACCGCGCACCCCTGTCTCTGCCTCCTCTCCTGTCCCCTGGGGCAGCTCCCTGCCCTGCCAGCTTCCCTCCCACGTCTTCAGGACATCCCGGGCTCGGGAAGCCTTGCCCAAGGGCAAGTGACTCAGCCCCAGTCAGCCGTGGCTCCAGCAGGTGCCCCGGGCGGCCTGCGTGTTCCTCATGGCCCCGGGCTGGCTTGGCCACTGAGTCCACGTCCACATCTGCAGGGGAGACCCGAGCAGGCCGGTTGTTGATCCTAAAGGATGAAAGCTTTGGGCTCAGTCGGTCCGTGGGCACACACACTACACCACGGAGACCGCAGGGGCTCTGCGTGGGAGCCACAGGCCAGGGGAGAAAAGGGAAACGCGTAATCCGCCCCGTGCATCCTATAGCGACTGCAGAGATGGGCCACAGAGGAAGGAAGGTTAGGCGGAGGGCTCTGCGGAGTCGTGTCCTCACTAGCGTGCCTCCTGCACTAGGGTATTTGTGAAAATGTCAGTTCATGTTGCATTAACTCACCTTTTTATCCAGGTGACATATTATCATTTAAGTTTATGAGAGTCTGGTTGACTTACAGTGTTGCGTTCCCTTCTGCTTCCAGCAAAGTGATCAGCTATACACATGTATATTCTTTTTCGTATTCTTCTCCATTATGGTTTATCATAGGATACTGAATATACTTCCCTGTGCTACCCAGTAGGACTTAGTTGTTGATCCATCCAATATATAATAGTGACCCCCATGGACTGTAGCCTGCAGGCTCCTCTGTCCATGGGATTCTCCAGGCACCAATACTGGAGTGGGATGCCGTTTCCTTCTCCAGGGGGATCTTCCCGACTCAGGGATCAAACCCAAATCTCCTGCATTGTGGGCAGGTTCTTTACCATCTGAGCCACCAGGAAGCCCGAATAACATTCCTTCTGCCAACCCCAAACTCCCAGTCCAGCTCTCTCATGCCTCCCCTGCCCACTGGCAACCAGAAGTCTTGTTCTCGAGGTGGTGCACTATTTTGAATCCTATGAAGCAGAGAAGGTCTAACGATTGTAAGTCATGCGTTGTTTGTTTCTAAATACGTCCGTTTGGTTCTTTCTTTCTAAGAACTGCTTTTGGCTGGCATCTGAGTTCCCCTGGGCTCCTGGCGAGCTCCCTGGAGATGCTCCGTGCTGATCCTCTGTGGTTGGAATGGGTCACTTCACGAGTCAGTTGGGAGAGCGTGAGTCTTGCGCATTTTAAGGACACAGACACAGATCTTGCTTGTGCATTTGCAGAAATGTGCAGAAATCATCGTGGCTCACCTCAGCTACCTGAATTACACTAAGTATACAGTGACGGTGGGATTCGAACACCTGAAGCGGCCCGTCAAGGATTTGAACTAGATGTGTATAAGAGACAGATATTGTCCCAGTGCTGTCGGGGTTAGAAACCTGCTTAGACGTTGTTGGTGAGAATCAGACGTGAACTGCGGGAGAAAGTCCGTTCTTTTTCTGGAAGGCGAATTCCACTAGATGTGTATAAGAGACAGAGTTAGGAGCGTCTGAGGAGCCATTGGGCTTTGCAGATGAGGGAGTGAGATCCAGAGAGCCTTTAGCTGAGACTCTAGTCAAGACCTCCTGACTCCCAGTTCTTAACCCTTCCTGAGAGACCAGACTGCCTCACTTCCTGGGGCAGGAGCACACTCGGATTGTGAGTCAGTTTGAAATGAACCTGTCTTTGGGTGCCAGCCTCCTTGCTGTCTCGCTCAGCCTGCGTAGACACACCCCAGAGGGGTGCTCCTGACCCGGCTGGGTTCTTAACTCGGGCATCTCCTGCTCCAAGCAGAGGGTGGTTGACAGCAGGCTAGGCGTGGCTGCAGGACACCCAGAACACCAGCAGGCTGCTGGGGGTTTGCTACAGCGCAGTCCAGTTCTGGATGGAATCAGGTTCACAGTGTTTCCTTTGACGACTTCTTTTAAGGCCAAAAAGCTCTGAAATATCACGGTGTGAGATTCTTTGAAGCTTGATTTATTTCGGTAAAAACCTTGAGAATATACTAGTATATGTCATGCCTTCTTAAAATCCTCAATATTTTTGGAAGGTTGGATTAATTGGGTGAATGGATCGAGGTGTATACTTTTTCGGCAGAAGTCTTTATACAAACTGTGTAGATGGTACCTGTGTCATTGGTGTTTTCTTAAATCCACACACTGCAAAGAGAGCCTTCCCAGGGAGCAGGGGCGGTGAGGGGAGCTGCACACGGAATCCCGGGGAAGTCGGGTGTGTTGTGTGGTGTCATGTTCTGTTCACCTGAGTTGGGAGGTCATCGTGTGCAGCAGAGTAGATGTTGTATGTCCGTGTTCATATGTTTATATATTTTACATACATGTGTATGTGTATTTGTGTATATATGTGTGTGTGTGTATAAAGCCTCCAAAGACAGACCAAGAAAAAGACTACTTCTGTATAATATATGAGACTTTCTTGGCATTGGGGGAAAAAAATCAATAAATGAATTATCAGTATAGTTATAACCTGCTTTTTCTTTCTCTGTTACGCTTTAGGACCCAAAGTGATCCAGACTTCTGCAGCTAATTTTTCACTAAATAATAGCAAAAAGGTAAGACTGGGGTCTAAGTGGCAGCTGGTGGGCCCTGTAAATTTCTAAGTCACTAAGAAATGGTCCTGCTTAGAGGGTCATTAAGATCAACCTCCCCCTTGCCCTGCAGCTTGCTTCTCAGGCAACACATATTTCTTACTCCACCTTCAGCTGCTGGCCTCTGGGTCCTAATTTGCTGAAATTACCTTTTCTGCTGTAGTTGTGACCTCAGTGCTGAGGATGGATGGTGGTGTTACCTCTTAGGGAGTAGCAGTTCATTTCCAGTGGCTGGTTAGCTCATCCTGATTCCTCTCATGTGCAAATCTTTTTTTTTTTTTAATCTTTATTGGAATTTTCTTCATACTTTTTGTTCAAATATCCTTCAGTTCAGTCTAGTCTCTCAGTCATATCCAACTCTGTGACCCCATGGACACACCAGGCTTTCCTGTCCATCACCAACTCCCAGAGCCTGCTCAAACTCATGTCCATTGAGTCGGTGATGCCACCCAACCATCTCATCCTCTATTGTCCCCTTCTCCTCCCGCCTTTAGTCTTTCCCATCATCAAGGTCTTTTCCAGTGAGTCAGCTCTATGCTGAGGAGCCAAAGTATTGGAGCTTCAGCTGCAGCATCTGTCCTTCCAGTGAATATTCAGGTTGATTTTCTTTAGGATTGACTGATCTCCTTGCAGTCCAAGGGACTCTCAAGAGTCTTCTTCAACACCACGGTTCAAAAGCATCAGTTCTTTGGTGCTCAGCCTTCTTTATGGTCCAGTTCTCACATCCATACATGACTGCTGGAAAAACCATAGCTTTGACTATGGAGACCTTTGTGGGTGAAGTGATGTCTCTGCTTTTTAATACACTATCTAGGTTTATCATACCGTTTCTTCCAAGGATCAAGCATCTTTTAATTTCATGGCTGTAGTCACCATCTGCAGTGATTTGGGAGCCCTAGAAAGTAAAATCTCTCACTGTTTGGCAATGTGGGCCCCTCTAATTTTTCTTCCCAGGACCATGAAAGCTGAAAATAACAGACATCGGTGACATATCTGGCATTTTGATACTAAAAAAATGATTCTTGTGAATATGAAAATACTCATTGGTACCTTCGTTAATTTATTATTTGCATCATCGTATGCACTTTATTATTTTTTTTCCTCCAAGGAGGCCTTTTCTTGTTATTTAAGTGGTTATATTGTCCCAGTGCTGTCGGGGTTAGAAACCTCCTGCTTAGACGTTGTTGGTGAGAATCAGACGTAAACTGCCGGAGAAAGTTAGTCCGTTCTTTTTCTGGAAGGCGAATTCCACTTACATTGTCTAAAGGAAAGCTACATGTTTCTGTTTCCAAACCTAACATTTCAACCTTTTGTGTACATTTGAATGTTGTATGTTAAGATGAGACATTTGGAGACTCAGCTGAAAGAGTCAGTCGGATTACTTGACTTCTCTTTCTTTCTGCCTCAGCTAAAGCCAATTCAAATATTTTCCAAACCGCTGTCTACATATAATCAGCAGCTATGGTTGACGTGTGTTGTCGAGTTGGATCAATCAAAAGGTATGAAGCCTGACACTTTAGAATGATTTTTTTTTAAGGTTCAAAGAGCTTTAAAATATTCTAGCAACTGCTCAAAGATGAATTATAATGATGGTGATTATTCTTTCTAATACCAGCAAGTTGGAAGCCACGTAAATGTCCTCCAGGGCAAGTGACGATGCCGCCCTCCGGAAGCCCCAGGAGGCCCTTGGGGCTACTGGTCATGCTCCGGGTGCCAGGCCTCACCCAGGGGTGCTGGGCAGCCTGGCTCAAAGCCTGCATACTGTGGATGCTCCAGCGGCAGCCTCCTCCAGGGCTTCCGAGGAGAGAACTAGGTCCTGGTGCCCTAGGGACACTGTGACATTATGCCCGCCACTGCTGGGGGGCAGGGGCTGCTAGCAGAGGGTGGAGACCAGAGATGCTGCTCACCAGCCTGCAGCCACAGGACAGACTCCCCACAGTGAGGAATTAGCTGGCCTCAAAACACCTGTGGTGCAAAGGCCGAGAGATCCTGTCCAAAGCACCCACTGTTGACGATGACCTCGCTCTGTCCACCCCAGGCAGCTCCCGGGAACTGAGAGCATAGGCCACCTCGTTCTCTACATGCTGTGATTCAGAGAAGTGCTTCAGTTGAAAGAATTAAAAAGATAACCCAATGACTGCAGTAAATTAAGGGGAAAAAAAATGCTTAGAATAAAAAATTAACCCCTTTTTGTAACATTTTAAAAAGCATTAAAAAATCCGATAGCACTACACATTTGTGTGTCTAGAAAACCGTCTGGAAGCATGGACCCAAACATGAAATTATAGTTTCTCGGGTGGTGGGATTATATGTTTAATACTTTATGTATATCTTTGTATATGTGTTCCTAGATGTTTTTTTTTTAACAATGAGCATATAATCAGAAAAATAAGAGATTATATAATCAGAAAAATAAGAAACTTATGTTTATCTTGGTATGAAGTTAGATTAAAATGTATATGGGAAAGTAAAAAATATAACTTTATCAGCCATGAAATGACTTGGCCTTGTGTGAGATGAAGGTTGGTGGTGGGTCAAAGGCAGACCCTTGAGGGAGGGCTTGACTCTGCTGGCGGGTGTCAGCTTTGCAGAGGGACCTCCTTGGGCTGACACACATCCAGGAAGGCAGGCGCGTCTGCTGATGTGACTAGCCCTCGTGGATTCTGACACTGGGATTCTTCTTCTGTAGAAACATCTATTCAGACAACCTTCACCATGACTGTTAAGGTTGATGGTGTAGCTCAGGACGGGACCACCAAGTTCATCCATAACAAAGTTCACAACCGGACGCGGACGCTCACATGTGCAGAGGTGAGTCCATGCGGCCGGTGCACGGCGGAGTCTTGCCACATTCCTGTGGGTGGAGTTACTTTCTTAGGTAAAGAAGCTAAGTCACACCACTGATGGCATGGAAGACCCACCCAACCCATGCACCAAGACCTTATAAATTCTTAGAAATGCACACACACGCATGTGCTCACACAGTACACGCACACACAAGCACGCACCCTGGCGCCTGATTGTGCTGTCTGTGTCACAGCCACAGATGCCTGCTGATGGGCTGCCTGCCTCACGTGAACGTGGTCTGTCGCTGGCCGTGGTCTGCCTGGATCGCTCAGGCCTTGGGTTGTTCCCAGCTGTGGGATGCACGTCCCGACCCAGGTGGGGCGCTGGGAGCCAGGCCTTGTCTGGAGCGGCTGGCCTTTGTTGAGCGTCCACCCCAGGTGCAGCGTGTGGCTCCTGGCTGGGAAAGGGGATGGTCCACAGCGAGAAAGGAGCCCTCATTGTAGGGCACCGTGTTCCGTCAAAGCCCAAAGAGTGGGAAATAGGTCCTGCTGTCGTACAGAGGCTCTGTTGGAACCTAACAGGTCAAGGAGAGGCGTGGACAACATGGGGAGCCCCGAAGAGATTGCATCTGGTTATAGTATCAGGAAGGGCCCCGTGGCGGTGCTTTCCACACGTGGTCTTATTCCATTCCTGGGGCAGGAACTGTCTGAGAGCCCCCTTGTGTAGGAGGAGGAGCTGAGGCTTAGAGAGGGCAGGACCCTGGCCCAGGATGACACAGATGGCGAGTGAGCGACAGTGCCAGGCCTTCAGCCCAGGTGCTTTGTTCCAAAGTTGTGCCCTTGACATCCACGCACACCTCCTGGTAGTAATGGGAGAGGCTGGGGTAGCCTTCCCCAGTGTGAAGGCATTCAGGTGGGAGTGGGCCTGTCCGAGGCCGGCCGCTGGCTCTGGCCCTTCTGCATCAATGTCTGCTGGACGGTCCTGAGATGGGTCACAACCTCCACCCTAGCAGACCAGGCCCCCTGGAGGCGGAGCTGACGGTGTGCCCCGCCCCATGTACTCAGGCGGTGTCTGCTGCTCAGTTGAGCGCAGGCCCTGCCCTGGGTCCCCTGGGGAGGCCCAGGCCATGGAGCTGGCCCCCTCCTCCTCCTCCTCCTCTGTTCGTCCCCTGTGTTAGCCGGGACAGTGGGCCAGTTTCTGAAATGTCTCTTCCTCATCTGTAAAGTTGGGGGGCCATGCCTTCCCTGGGGGTTAGCAGAGAGCACTGAGGATGGAGGTGGGCGAGGAAGTGAGAGCTGGAGCTGTCCATGCTGGCATGAGAGCCCAGTTCCCCCCTTCCCCACCATGCAGGATGGACAGGAAGGANGCAGAGAGCACTGAGGATGGAGGTGGGCGAGGAAGTGAGAGCTGGAGCTGTCCATGCTGGCATGAGAGCCCAGTTCCCCCCTTCCCCACCATGCAGGATGGACAGGAAGGACGGTGGGCGTGGGGGCTGCGGGGACCACCGGCCCAGCAGCTGCCTTCTCCACCCCGAGGACACCGCGCACCCCTGTCTCTGCCTCCTCTCCTGTCCCCTGGGGTAGCTCCCTGCCCTGCCAGCTTCCCTCCCACGTCTTCAGGACATCCCGGGCTCAGGAAGCCTTGCCCAAGGGCAAGTGACTCAGCCCCAGTCAGCCGTGGCTCCAGCAGGTGCCCCGGGCGGCCTGCGTGTTCCTCATGGCCCCGGGCTGGCTTGGCCACTGAGTCCACATCCACATCTGCAGGGGAGACCCGAGCAGGCCCGTTGTTGATCCTAAAGGATGAAAGCTTTGGGNTTTTTTTTTTAAAGGGAGAAAGGAAGTGTTTGACTTTCTATTTGCCTAAATTCTTCATCGTTGGACTACTGTGGTTGGCTTCTGTTACCCTCGGAATATGGCAGACGTGAGTAACTTTCTTTTGCGTGAAACCGCAGTCTTGGCGAGCATTGAACAAAATGGGCAGACTCAGAGTTGACTGTGTTCTGTGAACTCTTCCAGAAGGGAATCTGTCACCTAGGGTCTCAAGGCTTGCTCATGTGACTTGAGCTGAGGGCTCAGTCTTGCTTGAACAGTGTGTAGAGGTATGCATGGCTCTCCTAGTCTCGGGTGGAAAAGGAAAAAGACCATGTCATTTGAGATTTCTCTTTCCAAGAGGCAGAGGCTTCGTTTGTAGGGATGATGCTCCATTTGGCTCCTGGCTTCCCACTGTCCCCAGCTGTTTTGATTCTCTCCTTTGGTTTGTGTCTGTAAACCTTCCCGTCCTTACACCAGCTCCCAGAGTTGATCTTTAATATTTCTGTCCGTCAGTAAAAAGGCACCGCGCAGAAGCCTAACATAGTAACAGCCTGATTCGCCCAAACAGAATTTTCTGCAGAAACTAGTTCCATCTCAGGGATATGAAATGGAAGCTGGCACATCTCATTTCTTGGTACAGTAATGGTAGGACTTAGCTCACAGCCACTTCTCTCCCTGCCCACCTGTCATCTCAGTGACCAGTGTCACTTTGAAATGAGTTTCATGGAAGCTTATGTTTGCCTTTCTTGCTGTCTTTCCCTGGAGGAGGGCATGGCCTCCCACTCCAGTGTTCCTGCCTGGAAGATCCCACGGGCAGAGGAGCCTGGCGGGCTGCGGTCCACGGGGTCGCAGAGTCAGGACTGAGCGGCTGCGCACATTGCTGTCTTTGGGTTGCGCATCTGTGTCCTGGTGCCATACATGCCTTAGAGAGGGTGCCTGGAAAATCAGTCTCAAAGTTGAAACAGCGTAGAGATTCTCTTAATGAAAAATACTGTACTTTACAATACTGAGGACTGTGGGCTGTTCCTGTTGTATGCCTGTTCAGTAGGTAATTCGAGATTTCTCATAAACCAAGGTTTACTTTTCAAAAATCTTTTACGGTTGGTCAGTGAGTAGATTATAGTAGTAAATTTTTTAAAAAGCCAAGTGAGAGAAAGTATAAAATAAACTAGTTATTAATCTATGGCTTTTTTTTTTGTAACATCGTATCTTTAGAGTCAATGAACTACATGATCCAATGTACCAGTATCGAGTTGACACAGGAAATTTTCAGGTAAGGATTGTTAGTGAAACCTGCAGAATTTTTTTTTTTAACTGCTGTTTTTAAAAATGACTCAATTTTTTAACTTAAATTGTGCCATTGACACAGCTGCTAACTGGTTATTTGACAAGGGCCATAGAAAGGTCACGGGTGGAAAACAGGGGGAAATATATTTGAATAGTAGGAAAAAGAAGCCCTGCATTGTCGCTCCCCGTCCTTGGTTTGTGGTCGAAGCACCAGGGCACAGAGGTGCCGATTTCTAGGAACATTGTGGAACAATTAAAAAACATTTTGTCCATTTAGTTCTCTGGAGCAGAGTAGGGCTGGCTTTGTGGGCCTGCGAGCCCTACAGCCCCAGGGCCTGGTGCTCTGGGTGACGCTGCGCTCTCTCAGTCCTGAAACTTTTCACACTTCGGGAAGGCAGATCCCAGCGTCTTTACTTAACGCGAGTGACAGCCAGCCCGGAGTGTGGCCTCCTTTTGAGGCCTGGGACGTGTCGGCCCGGTGCCTCAAGGGCAGCCCGTCCTGGTGCAGCTTCCACGGAGCCCAGGCGTGGGGGTGCCTGGGGCTGAGCGGCACCCGGACCCCCGCTGGGGGGTCTGGGAGTCCTGTCCCCGGGCAGGGCGAGCCCCAGAGCCCCGGAGCTGAATCCTGACCCCAGGTGGCTTTCCGGCATTTCCCCGTGCAGCTTTGCAGAGGGTGACCAAGTCTGTGGTTCTTTGTGGGGAACTGCTGTCTGAAAAGGAGAGAAGTGTAGTGAATGACGATCCCGTGTTGAAAAGCGGTTGAGACAGACGTGTCACAGGGATTGGTGCCAGCGCTGGTTCTCAACTGGACCCCGGCAGCGGAGTGCCCGTAGCCCCTCCGCTCCACTGCTTGTGAGTCTGAGGTGTTCTGAAGGTCGTTCAATGTGTGCCTTACAAACAGCACGTCATAACCTTTGCTCTCAAAGGATATGTGACCTTGTGAGGGAGAGGAGGCGTGGGAAGCAGAGACCAGTGTTGCGGCGTGCGGGGGCCACCAGGCCACCACCTGTGTCCTTGGGGACCGCAGGCCCCCGCCACTGGGGGAGGCTGTCTTTCTTTCTGTTTTGTCCTCTCCGTCTTTGAATTAGCCCTGGGATGCTATCATAGGTTTTCAGGGCAGGGTGCCCCGGAGCTGCAGAGGAGGGGAAGGTGTCCTGGGCCAGACGGGGGAGACACTATCCCCGAACTGTGATGGGGTGGGGCAGACCCTTGGGGAATCTGGACGCCCCAGGAAGGCTCCTGGCTGTGTCTCCTGAGGGGCCAGGCCTCAGGGCGGCCCCTCTGGAGTGGAGACACTAAGGAAGGGGAGGAAGGAGCTGCTTTGACGCCTTGTCAGGATTCTGCAGCCCTGGTGACAGATGACATTTGACACTGCTGGTTGAGTTTGTACCTCCCAGGCTACTCATTTGAGAAGACCCTGATGCCAGCAAAGAGAAGGCGGGAGGAGGAGGGGGACGACAGAGGATGAGGTGGTTGGATGGCATCACCAGCTCAAAGGACATGAGTTTGAGTAAACTCCAGGAGTCGGTGATGGAGGCCTGGTGTGCTGCAGTCCACGGGGATGCAAAGAGTTTTACACAATTAAGCGACTGAACTGAACTGATGCTAATCTACAGTTAGGGAGTTTCTGTCTGGTACTGTCACTGCTCACTTCTCACAGGAGGATGTGGGGCAGGCAGTCTTGCCCAAGGTCACACGCCTGTCCTGCCAAAGGTCACAGGCCAGTCCTATGCTTTGGCGAGGCTCCCCGGGCCTGCAGGTGAAGCCCACAGTCCTGGGCCACGGCCGCCACTCCCTCCCCATCCTGTGTCGTCTGTGCGATGGGCAGTGATGGGATCTTCCCTCGAATCATCTTGAGGATTGAGAGAGGGAAGGAGGGTGAAGTGCTGGGCTGGGCTCCGGAACAGCAGGGTCACCACAGCTCTGGTCTGTCCCCTCCTCAGCCCAGCAGTCAGGGAGGCCAAGGGCTCGGGAGCCCTCCCAGGAAGGACAGACTGAGCAGTCTAGTCCTGTTACTAAAGGAAACCCTTGAAATCACGGGCTTCTAGGGAGATAGCTGAAGGGGCCCAGGATGGAGGCCACGAAACCCTTTTTCTTTACAGATGAGAAAACTGAGCCAGGCTGAAGCCACAGGTTCCGAGGAGGCAGAGCAGATCCCTTGTCTGCTGACAGTCCTGTCTCTGAGAAGGAAGCGCTGGAGCAGGAAGAGGGGGTTGGGGGTGTCAGGTGCAGAGGAGGCTTAGAACTCTCGCAGAGGTTCTGCAGAAGGAGGGGTACCATGCACCCAGCCCAGTGAGGCCTGGCCTTCGTCAGCCAGCTTCGCTGTCACAACTCCTGAGTACAGATGAGAGTCGTCCTGCGTTCCCTGCCGCAGGGTTGCAGAACTTAGAGTCTTCTAGATGGTCTGGTTCAGTCCCTTTGGTCCTCAGGAAAGAAAACCGAGGTCCAGAGAAGCTGAGATGCGGGCTGGACCCACGTTGCGATCTTCCCGAGCAGGGCAGGGAGCCAGGCCCTCACCCGGGGGAGGGGCAAGCGGGAGCCACCACGTTTACTGAGCACCTAGTATGTTCCGGGCCCCGGGCCCAGGGCTGCCCGTGCGCCCGGGAGGCGTTTGCTCGTCTGATGAGCAGGGACCAGGGTGTCCTTGGGCTGCTCGCGGCAGTGGCCCTCGACTCCGGTCCTTTTAGAAAGGCTTGGCTTTGCCGCTTACGGCGTCGGAGGGAAACAGCACCCTTGAGACCCCACGGTCGTTCAAGGGCCCGTCTTGTTTCCTGCCAGGGAATGAAGGTCTTCTTCATGGTGGTGGCCGCCGTGTACATCTTGTACCTTTTGTTCTTGATCGTGCGGGCCTGCTCCGAGCTGGGTCACATGCCTTACGTAGGTGAGTGCTGGTCTCCCACCCCTGGTGCAGGGCCGCCCACCAGGTCGGGGAGGCGGGCACCTTCAGGCCGGTGGGGGGAGCCTCGGCAGCTTTGCTGGGGTGACTGGGCCACGTGGACAGTGCCTCAGGTGAGNGCCCTGCACGGTCCCTCCTGATAGAAGCAGCCGGCTTGGGAGGAGGCCAGGCCAGAGGGGTCACGGCTGTGACCACCCTCACCCGACCCCATCCTGTGATAAAGGCTCCCTCACGGTTGTCCCTGGCGGTCGTGGTATCAGTTCAGCCTGGGTTAGTGCAGCAGGCCTGGGCTGGCCCCAGGCCTCCAATGCGGGGCAGCAGCCATCGGGATGCCGTGTGGCATGGCCGAGTTGGTGACGGGCCTGGTCTGGTTCGCAGTGCCTGTTCGCGCACTCTCTCCGCAAATTCTCCATGCGAGACTGGGGCATCGAGCAGAAGTGGATGTCCATCCTCTTGCCCCTGCTGCTGCTCTACAACGGTAGGCCCTTTGGTGGGGTATCCCCTGCCCGCCGAGAGCTGGAGGGCATCCCGGGGGCGATGGGGCCCTGAACAGGGAATGGGCGGGACGTGGCTCCAGGACTCAGCGGGGGCGGGCACTTTCTCCCCTGCTTGGAGGACTTGGCTCAGGGTGGGAGCCCAGCTATCTGCCTCTGTCCCCTGCCCCAGAGAGCTGTTCCTTCCAGAGCTGCGGCTGGCGGGAACAGACGTTGCTCTGCAGTCATCCCCAGAGCAATCTGTTCAGTGGCTTTTCAGTTTGCAAAACAAGACAGCCTTTAGTTCACTACCATCCCCCGGGCTCTGACCAGGGAGAAAGCCATCCCGAGCCCTGCCCTCCCGTGGCTCGGGGCGCCCGCCGGCTCCACCTTCATCAGGCCTGCCTGCCTCTTGCCTTCCAGACCCGTTCTTCCCCCTGTCCTTCCTGGTGAACAGCTGGTTCCCGGGGATGCTGGACGACCTGTTCCAGTCCTTGTTCCTGTGCGCCCTGCTGCTCTTCTGGCTGTGCGTGTACCACGGGATCCGGGTGCAGGTGAGCCCTCGGCACTGACCCTCCTGCTCCAGACGCTGGTGACAGTCCTAAGGTGGACTCGGCCTTGAGAACCTGTCGTCAGCCTCACACTCCACAGAAGATGCGTGCCGTGTGGACATGATCTGAGTATCTGTGATCCGGTGTGGTCTGTGAGGGGGTAATGGTTTGTAAGGATTAGTAGCTTCTCTATTTTTTACTTTTTTTTTTTAAAGGGAGAAAGGAAGTGTTTGACTTTCTATTTGCCTAAATTCTTCATCGTTGGACTACTGTGGTTGGCTTCTGTTACCCTCGGAATATGGCAGACGTGAGTAACTTTCTTTTGCGTGAAACCGCAGTCTTGGCGAGCATTGAACAAAATGGGCAGACTCAGAGTTGACTGTGTTCTGTGAACTCTTCCAGAAGGGAATCTGTCACCTAGGGTCTCAAGGCTTGCTCATGTGACTTGAGCTGAGGGCTCAGTCTTGCTTGAACAGTGTGTAGAGGTATGCATGGCTCTCCTAGTCTCGGGTGGAAAAGGAAAAAGACCATGTCATTTGAGATTTCTCTTTCCAAGAGGCAGAGGCTTCGTTTGTAGGGATGATGCTCCATTTGGCTCCTGGCTTCCCACTGTCCCCAGCTGTTTTGATTCTCTCCTTTGGTTTGTGTCTGTAAACCTTCCCGTCCTTACACCAGCTCCCAGAGTTGATCTTTAATATTTCTGTCCGTCAGTAAAAAGGCACCGCGCAGAAGCCTAACATAGTAACAGCCTGATTCGCCCAAACAGAATTTTCTGCAGAAACTAGTTCCATCTCAGGGATATGAAATGGAAGCTGGCACATCTCATTTCTTGGTACAGTAATGGTAGGACTTAGCTCACAGCCACTTCTCTCCCTGCCCACCTGTCATCTCAGTGACCAGTGTCACTTTGAAATGAGTTTCATGGAAGCTTATGTTTGCCTTTCTTGCTGTCTTTCCCTGGAGGAGGGCATGGCCTCCCACTCCAGTGTTCCTGCCTGGAAGATCCCACGGGCAGAGGAGCCTGGCGGGCTGCGGTCCACGGGGTCGCAGAGTCAGGACTGAGCGGCTGCGCACATTGCTGTCTTTGGGTTGCGCATCTGTGTCCTGGTGCCATACATGCCTTAGAGAGGGTGCCTGGAAAATCAGTCTCAAAGTTGAAACAGCGTAGAGATTCTCTTAATGAAAAATACTGTACTTTACAATACTGAGGACTGTGGGCTGTTCCTGTTGTATGCCTGTTCAGTAGGTAATTCGAGATTTCTCATAAACCAAGGTTTACTTTTCAAAAATCTTTTACGGTTGGTCAGTGAGTAGATTATAGTAGTAAATTTTTTAAAAAGCCAAGTGAGAGAAAGTATAAAATAAACTAGTTATTAATCTATGGCTTTTTTTTTTGTAACATCGTATCTTTAGAGTCAATGAACTACATGATCCAATGTACCAGTATCGAGTTGACACAGGAAATTTTCAGGTAAGGATTGTTAGTGAAACCTGCAGAATTTTTTTTTTTAACTGCTGTTTTAAAAAATGACTCAATTTTTTAACTTAAATTGTGCCATTGACACAGCTGCTAACTGGTTATTTGACAAGGGCCATAGAAAATGCCCTTTTTGTCACGGGTGGAAAACAGGGGGAAATATATTTGAATAGTAGGAAAAAGAAGCCCTGCATTGTCGCTCCCCGTCCTTGGTTTGTGGTCGAAGCACCAGGGCACAGAGGTGCCGATTTCTAGGAACATTGTGGAACAATTAAAAAACATTTTGTCCATTTAGTTCTCTGGAGCAGAGTAGGGCTGGCTTTGTGGGCCTGCGAGCCCTACAGCCCCAGGGCCTGGTGCTCTGGGTGACGCTGCGCTCTCTCAGTCCTGAAACTTTTCACACTTCGGGAAGGCAGATCCCAGCGTCTTTACTTAACGCGAGTGACAGCCAGCCCGGAGTGTGGCCTCCTTTTGAGGCCTGGGACGTGTCGGCCCGGTGCCTCAAGGGCAGCCCGTCCTGGTGCAGCTTCCACGGAGCCCAGGCGTGGGGGTGCCTGGGGCTGAGCGGCACCCGGACCCCCGCTGGGGGGTCTGGGAGTCCTGTCCCCGGGCAGGGCGAGCCCCAGAGCCCCGGAGCTGAATCCTGACCCCAGGTGGCTTTCCGGCATTTCCCCGTGCAGCTTTGCAGAGGGTGATCAAGTCTGTGGTTCTTTGTGGGGAACTGCTGTCTGAAAAGGAGAGAAGTGTAGTGAATGACGATCCCGTGTTGAAAAGCGGTTGAGACAGACGTGTCACAGGGATTGGTGCCAGCGCTGGTTCTCAACTGGACCCCGGCAGCGGAGTGCCCGTAGCCCCTCCGCTCCACTGCTTGTGAGTCTGAGGTGTTCTGAAGGTCGTTCAATGTGTGCCTTACAAACAGCACGTCATAACCTTTGCTCTCAAAGGATATGTGACCTTGTGAGGGAGAGGAGGCGTGGGAAGCAGAGACCAGTGTTGCGGCGTGCGGGGGCCACCAGGCCACCACCTGTGTCCTTGGGGACCGCAGGCCCCCGCCACTGGGGGAGGCTGTCTTTCTTTCTGTTTTGTCCTCTCCGTCTTTGAATTAGCCCTGGGATGCTATCATAGGTTTTCAGGGCAGGGTGCCCCGGAGCTGCAGAGGAGGGGAAGGTGTCCTGGGCCAGACGGGGGAGACACTATCCCCGAACTGTGATGGGGTAGGGCAGACCCTTGGGGAATCTGGACGCCCCAGGAAGGCTCCTGGCTGTGTCTCCTGAGGGGCCAGGCCTCAGGGCGGCCCCTCTGGAGTGGAGACACTAAGGAAGGGGAGGAAGGAGCTGCTTTGACGCCTTGTCAGGATTCTGCAGCCCTGGTGACAGATGACATTTGACACTGCTGGTTGAGTTTGTACCTCCCAGGCTACTCATTTGAGAAGACCCTGATGCCAGCAAAGAGAAGGCGGGAGGAGGAGGGGGACGACAGAGGATGAGGTGGTTGGATGGCATCACCAGCTCAAAGGACGTGAGTTTGAGTAAACTCCAGGAGTCGGTGATGGAGGCCTGGTGTGCTGCAGTCCACGGGGATGCAAAGAGTTTTACACAATTAAGCGACTGAACTGAACTGATGCTAATCTGCAGTTAGGGAGTTTCTGTCTGGTACTGTCACTGCTCACTTCTCACAGGAGGATGTGGGGCAGGCAGTCTTGCCCAAGGTCACACGCCTGTCCTGCCAAAGGTCACAGGCCAGTCCTATGCTTTGGCGAGGCTCCCCGGGCCTGCAGGTGAAGCCCACAGTCCTGGGCCACGGCCGCCACTCCCTCCCCATCCTGTGTCGTCTGTGCGATGGGCAGTGATGGGATCTTCCCTCGAATCATCTTGAGGATTGAGAGAGGGAAGGAGGGTGAAGTGCTGGGCTGGGCTCCGGAACAGCAGGGTCACCACAGCTCTGGTCTGTCCCCTCCTCAGCCCAGCAGTCAGGGAGGCCAAGGGCTCGGGAGCCCTCCCAGGAAGGACAGACTGAGCAGTCTAGTCCTGTTACTAAAGGAAACCCTTGAAATCACGGGCTTCTAGGGAGATAGCTGAAGGGGCCCAGGATGGAGGCCACGAAACCCTTTTTCTTTACAGATGAGAAAACTGAGCCAGGCTGAAGCCACAGGTTCCGAGGAGGCAGAGCAGATCCCTTGTCTGCTGACAGTCCTGTCTCTGAGAAGGAAGCGCTGGAGCAGGAAGAGGGGGTTGGGGGTGTCAGGTGCAGAGGAGGCTTAGAACTCTCGCAGAGGTTCTGCAGAAGGAGGGGTACCATGCACCCAGCCCAGTGAGGCCTGGCCTTCGTCAGCCAGCTTCACTGTCACAACTCCTGAGTACAGATGAGAGTCGTCCTGCGTTCCCTGCCGCAGGGTTGCAGAACTTAGAGTCTTCTAGATGGTCTGGTTCAGTCCCTTTGGTCCTCAGGAAAGAAAACCGAGGTCCAGAGAAGCTGAGATGCGGGCTGGACCCACGTTGCGATCTTCCCGAGCAGGGCAGGGAGCCAGGCCCTCACCCGGGGGAGGGGCAAGCGGGAGCCACCACGTTTACTGAGCACCTAGTATGTTCCGGGCCCCGGGCCCAGGGCTGCCCATGCGCCAGGGAGGCGTTTGCTCGTCTGATGAGCAGGGACCAGGGTGCGCCCCTGGGTGAGCCGGCCGCCTGTGCCGCACGAGGAGAGTCTGCGTGTCCTTGGGCTGCTCGTGGCAGTGGCCCTCGACTCCGGTCCTTTTAGAAAGGCTTGGCTTTGCCGCCTTACAGCGTCGGAGGGAAACAGCACCCTTGAGACCCCACGGTCGTTCAAGGGCCCGTCTTGTTTCCTGCCAGGGAATGAAGGTCTTCTTCATGGTGGTGGCCGCCGTGTACATCTTGTACCTTTTGTTCTTGATCGTGCGGGCCTGCTCCGAGCTGGGTCACATGCCTTACGTAGGTGAGTGCTGGTCTCCCACCCCTGGTGCAGGGCCGCCCACCAGGTCGGGGAGGCGGGCACCTTCAGGCCGGTGGGGGGAGCCTCGGCAGCTTTGCTGGGGTGACTGGGCCACGTGGACAGTGCCTCAGGTGAGGCCGGGAGGGAGCCCAGTGAGGGCAGAGGTCAGCTGGGGGCCTCAGGGGGCCATGTGTGTGGCTGTTGGAGCTGCCTGGATCCTTCTGGAACGTACCTTCTGAGCGAGGCAGCAGGGGTGGGGGTTTCCTTCTCTTTGAATCGGGGAAAGTCACCTGATCTCATAGGGTCCTGTCCCCCAGTCTCTGAAAACCAAATAGTAATGGCCACACACCCTTCCAGACTCGAGGAGGTGGGACAGCGTATCTTCCTGGGCGTCAGGTACTAACAGAGTGGAGTCCGGACGGGAGGGGTTTTGTTCGGAGAGTTTGGCTTTCTTTTCTTCCTTATTTTTAAGCTCTCTGAGATGAGTGGATTTTAATTCCAGTTTGGTGATTTAAGAAGCGTGTGTGTATTTCTCTTTCAGATCTCAGGTTAAAATTCTTGACTGCATTGACTTTTGTCGTGCTCATCATCAGGTAAGAAGACTATTGCTTGAAAGAAGCAAAATGTGAGTTTTTATTCAACTGTCGTGAGTATCTTTTGTCCCCATCCATAGACAGGGTTAGTTTTAGGGTGCTCCTTACCAGGTGTCCGCAGGGTCAGAGGCCCCTCCCCCCCCAGGCAGGGACCCGGGGAGACAGGATCGCACTCTCTCCCTGCCCTGACGTTTGTGTGGAAGCAGCAGGTGCAGGAGAACATGGGTCAGAGGATTAGAAGCCAGTGTGCTGTGCTTAGACGGGTCTGTGAGCGGGAGTTGTTTTTGTTTGCATTCCTCCAGCGGGGGTCCCTGAACCTCACCTGAGGAAGGTGCAGAAGGCCGTGTCTTTGAATGAATCCCAAGTCCTTGCTCCTGAGATCAAAACCCTGAGAGGAGAAGTAAAACCCTGAGAGAAGCGTAGCGTCTGCATTTCGCTCTCCGTTCTTGGTTGTGCGAGCGGCAGAGACGTGGGCGTGAGGTCCTTCCCCTAGTGGGGGCTCTTCAGGGCTCCTCGGGGCCAGCTCCCCACCAATGCTCTGGGGTCTCAGCTGTGTGGGGTGGAGGATCCTGGCGGCCTCTGGGTTCCTTCGCCGCCCTCACCGAGCCATGTGAACTCAGCCCGCATTTCAGAACGAGCTGGGTTTTATTCCGCCTCTGCATTCACCTGAAGGTACAGGTGCGTGTGTGGCTGTCGCTCGTCTCTGCTCAGCCCTGGTGCGGCCTCACACTCAGCTCACCTCCTTCTACACAAAATCTGCCTCCCCGCCCCTGCGTATCCTCACCCTCCGCTGCCCCCCACCGCTTGGGAGCTGCACCTCCCTGAATGCTTAGGCTTCCTGATCGCTCTTCATCTGACTTTCAAGGGGATTGGCCCGTTGGTGCAGCAGAGGTTTGTGGAGCGCCTGCCCTGGTGAACAGGCGGGCAGGCTCCTTTCCCCTGTTGCAGTGTTTATATTCCAGTGGAGGAAAGTGGTGATTAGAAAAAATAATAAAGAGCGGAAGTGCCATAATGAAAACAGAGGCGTGATGACAGCTGGAGGCTTGTGGCTGCTTCATCAGCGTGGTGGGGGATCTGCCACCTGAAGTCAGGCCCTGAAGCTCAGGCTCGGGGACAGCAGTGTGCGGGGGTGGAGGATGGGAGGGCAAGGGTGGCCAGGAAGTCAGGTTGAGCCCAGGTTACGTTCTCAGTGATGGGGGGCCGACGCAGGGCATTCGGCCGGGAGGGAAGAGACCTGGTTTACGCTGTATTCAGCAGTCGGTCTGGCCAGAGCGGAGGTTGGACCTCAAGGAGGGGAGGTGGGCTCTGGGTACCAGGACCCTGCCGTCACACATGTGCAGAGAGGCCGTGTGCACATGTGTGCACGTGCATGTGTGTGCAAGTCTCCATGCAGAAATAATCGTGACTAGAGTAAGCAAAAGTAGCAAGTTTATTGACATATGAAGCTAGTGCCGTTTCTTGGTACGTTTTTACATATTGTTCCTCCCTCCCTCCTTTCTTTTTCAGCATCGTCATCCTTTATTTAAGGTTTGGAGCACAAGTGTTACAGGACAATTTCGTAGCTGAGCTGTCGACTCACTACCAGAATTATATCCTTTTCTGGGAAGGCGTCAGGCACACAGCCTAGTGGAATGGGTAGCGTTTCAGGCCTCTGAGCGTCCGGAAGAGGCAAGTCATCTGTACAGCACACCCTGGGGGCCCCACGCCTGTCCCCCTGAGTGAGAGGCCCCCGAAGGCAGCCGTGGGGCTCAGCCATCCCCGGGGGTTGCTCACCACATGGGTCAACCCCGGGGACCCCAGCACCTGCCGCGGCTGTCCTCTTTGTGGGGCGGGGACTGCAGAGGGGCAAGTCACCATCGGCGCCTCCCTCAGGTCAGGCCGGGGCTGCCCGCCTCCCGCTGCCAAGCACTGAGGAGAGGCCGAGGCCTGACTTGGGGGTCCTATCTCCCAGAGGGGATCCCTTAGCACCTCCCAGNATCCTTTTCTGGGAAGGCGTCAGGCACACAGCCTAGTGGAATGGGTAGCGTTTCAGGCCTCTGAGCGTCCGGAAGAGGCAGGTCATCTGTACAGCACACCCTGGGGGCCCCACGCCTGTCCCCCCGAGTGAGAGGCCCCCAAAGGCAGCCGTGGGGCTCAGCCATCCCCGGGGGTTGCTCGCCACATGGGTCAACCCCGGGGACCCCAGCACCTGCCCCGGCTGTCCTCTTTGTGGGGTGGGGACTGCAGAGGGGCAAGTCACCATCGGCGCCTCCCTCAGGTCAGGCCGGGGCTGCCCGCCTCCCGCTGCCGAGCACTGAGGAGAGGCCGAGGCCTGACTCGGGGGTCCTGTCTCCCAGAGGGGATCCCTTAGCACCTCCCGGGAGTGTCCAGCTGTGGGGGACACCGGTGTCTCAGGGCAGGGCTCCTGCGATCCCTGAGGCCCCGTTGCTCAGCAGTGGCCCCCCTCTCAGATGCATGCCCAGGCCAGCTGTGCGCTCCCCTTTCTGCTCTCAGTGGTGGCATCCATCAGGGGACACTTTGGGGTTCACCCTGGATGTCTTGGGTTCTTTCTGTGGGTCCTCTTACTTACATCCTTGGAGTCCATCTTTGGAGTCAACGCATGATTGTTCACAGTTCGATAACTGAATCTCACACAAAGCTTTTATCAGATTCTCTAAAGGGTCTGTAATTCAGAAAAGACTAAGAAAGACCGGTTTTGAGAGTCTTGTTTCCAGGTCTTCATTTCACGGCTGACTCACCCACTCCTGTGTGGCCTTCCCACCCTGTGTGTGACTTGACGGCAGCAGGTCCTGCCATGGATAGGAGAGGGCACAGCTCACCTGGGGATTCCAGGTGCCCTGGGAAGGTTACCGTGGCCTCTGGCTGGACCTGCCCTGTGGTGCCCTAACATCTGGGCATGGACCCCAGAGGGCCTAGCTGGTTGGGGGCGGGGCTGGCTAACAGGACAAGGAGACCGTATCCAGGCCTGCTGCTTCCCTTGACTGCTGCCACCAGCTGAATTCTTGTCTTTCTACGGCTTGTTGAACTTTTACCTCTACACTTTGGCCTTTGTGTACTCGCCCTCGAAGAACGCCCTGTATGGTAAGCTGCCCCCTGACCCGCTGCCCACCTCCCCTTGGCAGGGGCGCCGTGGCTGCAGAACCTGTTCTGGAGCAGGGAGACCAGGTGGGCGCTCACAGTGAGCCCCGAGCCGCAGGCGGAGCCCAGCAGGCTCTCTTTCATTACAGCCCCTCATGCAAGAGCCGAGCGTGTCGGGCCCCGACACGAGCACCCTGACGCCCCCCACCCCGGTGCCCTGAAATGATCTGTAGAACACAATTGCCCCGACCATCAAAAGAAANAGGCTCTCTTTCATTACAGCCCCTCATGCAAGAGCCGAGCGTGTCGGGCCCCGACACGAGCACCCTGACGCCCCCCACCCCGGTGCCCTGAAATGATCTGTAGAACACGAGTGCCCCGACCATCAAAAGAAAGCCCTCTGTGCCCCCAGCCCACCTCCCCAAGAAGCAAACCAAAAAGCAAACCCAGCAGCCCTCCCACCCCAGGATGAGAAGGTGAGCTCTCTGGAACCCCGGCAGCACTTGGCACGCCCCGGCCACAGGCTGTCCATGGAGGAGTTCCCAGCACGCGCCCGAGGCCTTGGCAGCGTTCAGTGCTCCCGTCCACGGTGACACATCGGGACCAGGGGCTAGCTCAGGCCCCAGGTAGNAAGCCCTCTGTGCCCCCAGCCCACCTCCCCAAGAAGCAAACCAAAAAGCAAACCCAGCAGCCCTCCCACCCCAGGATGAGGTGGTGAGCTCTCTGGAACCCAGGCAGCACTTGGCACACCCCGGCCACAGGCTGTCCATGGAGGAGTTCCCAGCACGTGCCCGAGGCCTTGGCAGCGTTCAGTGCTCCCGTCCACGGTGACAGATCGGGACCAGGGGCTAGCTCAGGCCCCAGGTAGGAGGGTGGCCTGGCTCTCGTGAGGCCCTGGGGGATTCCAGGGGGTGAGGCAGCTGGCTCTCGGTCTCCTCCGGGGGGCTCAGGCCTCAGGCTCCCACCAAGCCTCCCCGCGCTGTCCTGGCCTGTGGGTGAGCACGTCCCCCGCCAGGACTCTGAACCACCTGTCCGGCTCGACACCAGCCGTAACCGGTGGAGGCGGGGACAGGAATCCAGCTCTCTCCGACCCTCATTCTTTTCCTAGGACAGCACCCGGCCTCTCCCGGCTAATGACACGACAATGCTTGTTGGTTTTCAGAGTCTCAGCTGAAGGACAACCCCGCCTTCTCCATGCTCAACGACTCTGACGACGATGTGATCTATGGGTAAGTCCCGTCCCGTCTCTGCTAAAGGCTCTCTGTCCCGCAGGAAGCACTCAGCCTGCCTCTGCGTGCTCACCGAGGAGGCTGGTGAGCCTTCAGAGGCGCTTTTCACAGTATCGTCCCTTTCGGTCCACCCGGGCGTGTCTGCAACCCCTGGTTTTCTGTGCTCAGGAGGGGCCTCATGCCTTCCTGCTGGGCATCTATGCATGTGGTTCTGGGTGGTGGGCCCTGGCCATCGAGGGGCTGGAGGAGGGGGAGGCAGCAAGAGGAATGGGGCGAGCCAGCAGGGGCCGGGCTCTCATTAGGATGGTGCCGCAGCGTAGAGAGAAGTCCGTGCTGTCGGAGCCCAGGGTGTCAGAGGTCTCTTCCGTGACAGGAGTGACTATGAAGAGATGCCCCTGCAGAACGGCCAGGCCATCCGGGCCCAGTACAAGGAGGGATCCGAGAGCGACTGAGGCCCGGCCGCCCGCCCCGGCGAGCGCGCCCTGGCCTGCCTTCCCTGGACGCATCTGACGCACAGACGTCCTGGCCCTCATTCGTTTACACATTTGAAAGGAAAACCAAAACTGAGGGCTAATTTAAATGTTGGGCCTAAATTTACCATCACACTGACGGCATTTATTTGGGAAGAGAGGCCCTGACAAAAAGTTTTAGACAGCCAAATCATTTTTTCAGAGATTCCAGATGATGCAAGACAAGCTGTTTTCAATGGTGAGAAAGAAATCATTCCTGTTCTTAGTAGAGAGAATTACGTGCTTTAAAAAAAATTTGCTGATTTTGAGTTCCCGGAAGGCCTTTGTGAATGTGGCCCGCAGCATGGCGGCGTTCCCCCTCCTCGCTTCCTTTCTCCCCTGCCCCGTGGCACCGGTTGTCGACCCTTCAGCAGGAAGCCCATTTCTGAGGCTGCCCCACGAGGGCGGTCCTTCCCGCTGAGCTGCCAGGGCTCCGGATGACCACACATCACGAGGGGTCACCGGGGTCAGTTGCTATGAAACGTGTACGCAACGGCTGTTGAGGGGGCGAGGGAGACTAGGTGGGCAGGCTCAAGGTGAAGACTGCCACCAGAGCAGAGCCAGGGTCTCAGGAGTTCTGAGGAGGGTTCGACAGGGTTCCTTAAGGATTGACAGGTCGTCAGCTCCAGTTGACAGGGAAGGGTCTCACTGTCAAGTCTTCTAGAGGCCTGTGAGCCTTAAATCGTGAGTATGGATGAGGCCCCTGTGGTTGGGGTGGGGAGGAGGGTACCCATGAAATTCCAGTGAGCAGCAGTGGCTCTGTTAAGGACAGTACTCCTGTCGAGTTTTTTTTTTTTTTCTTTTCTTCAATAAAAGCTAAACAAGTGACTGATAACAATACTACAGATTCGTTGTTGCCAAAAAGTTCTTCAGCTTCACATTTGGAAACTAGGTGCAAGAAGGTAACACGTTTTTAGATGGTTGATGGAAGAACATCTCTGGGGAGACGGTAACTTGTGGGGAATCATTCCTGCCTCGTGAGCCTCACACGTCAGGTAAATGGGTGAACTGCTCTGCCTAAGTGCTGTCTGGAGCTGCTGAATCCAGAAGGCCCTGGAGACCCCCAGCTCCTTTCTGTCAAGGCCAAGTGTGGGAGGTGGGGCCGTCTCCTTTGCCTTTCCTCTGGCGTGTACGCTCATCTCTCTCGAACGGTTCACCTGTGAGCGCTGCAGACATCCTGATGCGTGCCATCTGGGCAAACACAACAGGGAGGGAGGTGACTGTTCCACCCTGCAAACAGCGCCTCCACTTTCTCCATCTATGCATCAGCTCTCCAGCTACCATGCAGAGCTCAAAGGATAGCCCACTTCAGGTAGTGCCGGGCCTTAGAGAGCTTCCTAACAGACTATTTATTATCACTTCCTGCTTTTCTTCTTAATTTAACGTACCTTTAATATGGATTCCATTTATATTTGTTTTTGAAACCCTGTAAATAAGAAAGTTTGAATTCAAACAGTTGTGTTGTTGCAAGGGTAATTCAAGTTTACATGATTTTTACATCTGCAATGATGTGATTCCTTTTTTTTTGATTCTGTATATTCAGAGGTATTAAAAATTTGTTACCAAACTTGGTAACAAAACTTCTATTAAGACTCACTATAAGTAATTTTATGTAAACTGATGAAAAGTTACTTGTGCTGATTAATGTATTCTAGTATGTTATAGTTTACAAGTTTTAATCATTGTAACTGTCCATAATTTGGAATGCTTTTATCAGTCATTGTAAAGTATCTGAGGCATTTAGCTGTACACATTTAGGCATTTTTACTACTTATCCTTGTCCTGTAGTGTAACTGTTAACTGATGATTCATCTTCGTATCTTGATTCTTGATGGCATCAAGTCAGTGAAATGAAAAATAAGGGAGTATTCATTAACTTTCTGTAACTAGGTTGGAAACAAGGAATTTATAAAAGAAAGTACTTTAGGGGGAAATGGTTCTTTATTAAATCATGCATTTTCAATGTATCTTCTCTGGTGTATNATATAACCTTAAATCAGATAACCTCCCAGCCCCTTTTCTGACTCGTTAATGGACTGATTAACTGTGGACCCCAGTGAGTCATTGTGAAAACACTGCGTAAGGAGTGAGGTACTAAACATGTTCGTTGTGATTGCTGCTGAAAAACCGATGAGTAGAAGCTGCTGTGTTGTGGGTCGGGCTTGGGCCGCGAGTGTGGCTTCGAGTCCTTTGGCTAAAAGAACAGTCCAGTTTGCCCACTTCCTGCCCCTGAAGCTTCAGAAGAGGAAGGACTTGAGAGTGAAGAGTGACTGATGCTCGGGGCAGAAATCCAACCAGGACACAGCAGAGCAGTCAAGAGCCCCCCGCCCCGGGGGGTCAGTCAGCACATTCACTGCACTAGAGAGAACCAGAGCGGAACCGCAACCTTTCCTGCTTTTCTTACAGTTCCATTCTAAAGCCAGGAGCTAAACATGGAGAATTCACCTGTGATACTATTTAGACAATGAAGAAAACACACACTTTAAATCGGAATAATTTATTATTCTAACAAAAGGTACAAAGTATGGAAAATTAGTGTATTTGAATCGTTTCAGAGAGTAGAGAAGGTTTCACACTAGCAGATTTCGGCTTTTAGCACCTTTGAGAAGAAACATTCAGAGTTAAGACAAGTGGCAGGACAGGCTCCAGACTACCTGCGATGACGCCACCTCTGACTTGGTGTGCAGGTCACAGAGAGCAGTGTGGTTATTTGGTTTTTTTCTCTACATGTTGAGAGTGCCACAAAAACACACTTAGGATGAGAAAGGTGATCGCTGACTAGCCGGCTGGTGGTTAGAAGATGGGAGGGAAGATGGGGCGGGGCGGGCTGTCAGATGGACAGTCCGAAGGCGCTGACGATGCAGTACATGGTCTTGTTCTCCCAGCGCACGGTGCAGCTCCCTGCAGGGGGAAGGAGGCGGGCCACCCTGAAAACCCGAAGAGCCGGGCCTTCCGAGTTCTCAGGATCAGGCCACACACTCAGGACTCAACTCTCTGTAGCCAACAAAGAAGGTCGGCCCGTCTCTCTTCTATAAAACGTTTTAAAAGGTGACTCTGATAAATAATGCATTCAAAGACATGAAACCACCTACACACATTTCCTAAAACACGGCTCTGCATAGTCTAGATGGCAGCAGGGTCCCTGGGGACGTGCCGGGGACAAGGCTTTCCGGGGAAGGGACACCTACCGTCAGTGGAGCTGTCCCAGAAGCACGAGCTTGCCGTGTGCAGGCCCGCTCCGTTCTTCTGCATGATCACACAGGTCACTACAGAAACACAAACTTTTATTAGAGGAATCTACTTGGCAACACACATTCCTCTCAGTCCTCATATGTGTTGTAGATCACAGGGCTGACGTTCAAAATGAAAATGACTGTAGGGGCAGAGCGCCTGGTCCTAGGAAGCTGACACCTCACCACACGGTTTCTCTAAAAGCAGCGGATCTGAAATGCTGTGACGTCCTGGGACGTGGTCCGCAGTCATTCCCACAGCCACGCGGCCCAGGTTGGTGTGCACAGGCCGGGGACATGCTCCTCCGGAAACCGCCTCTGCTGTCTCCTCACAGACTCCCTCTCAGCGGCACTTTAAGAACCACCACCACCATCAACCAGAAGCAAGGTGCATTACCGATGTACTTAAACGGTTTCCCCAGCTTGGTGAGTTGGCTTAAGGTCTGCTCCACTACGTTTGTGGTCCACTGATTGACTTTGCTGTGCTGATAGGCGTTGCCACCGATGGCACTTTCTATGGCCTGGAAGACAGAGCACAGCCGGTCACTTAGCACAGCACCCCTTCCGGCCGCGCTCGAGGGCAGCACAGTGAGCACTGCGCCCTACGACCTGCTAAGTTACACTCTGCATAAAGTGAAAGTAAGCCTGTTGGGAACCATGAGGAATCCTCTGTAGACATGCCTTTTAACAGTATTATATCCCATTTGAATGCTTTATCTTTCACTTTTATTATCATTTTTACATTTTTGGCTGCACTGGATCTCAGTTCTTGCCTGAAGAATCCCAGGAACGGGGGCGCCTGGTGGGCTGCCGTCTACGAGGTCGCACAGTCGGACACGACTGAAGTGACTTAGCAGGATTTTAGCTGCAGCACTTGGGATCTTTGCCGCAGTGTGTGGGTCTAGTTACCCCATGGCACATGGGATCTTAGATCCACAACCAAGGATCAACCCTGAGTCCCTGGCACTGGAAGGCAGAGTCTTATCACTGGGCTATAAGAGGTCCCTTTATTCATTTTAACATTTTCATTTATCTTTGGCTGTACTGCGTCTTCGCAGCTGCACGGGCTTTTTCTCTAGTTGGGACGAGAGGGGGCTACTCTAGTTTCGGCGCTTGGACTTTTCATTGCTTCTCTTCTTGTGGCATGCGAGCTCAGTTGCTCTGGCTCCCGGGCGCAGGAGCAAAGGCTCAGCAGCTGTGGCACCTGGGCATGGCTGCTCCTTGGTATATGGGATCGTCCCAGGTCAGGGATCGAACCCGTCTCCTGAACTTGCAGGCTGACTATCACTGAGCCATCAGGAAAGCCCCCTTTATTCATTTTTTAAAATATGTAATTATACAGCATTTGTCAAATTTTTTAAACATTTTGACTGAATTTAATGTTTGCTGTTGTCATTAATTTTCTAGAGATAAGCAATGCATTTTCTTCCCACTGAAGTTAGAAAATACTTCCCTTTGCCTATTGCTTTCTTAAAAGTACAGTAGATAGAANATATAACCTTAAATCAGATAACCTCCCAGCCCCTTTTCTGACTCGTTAATGGACTGATTAACTGTGGACCCCAGTGAGTCATTGTGAAAACACTGCGTAAGGAGTGAGGTACTAAACATGTTCGTTGTGATTGCTGCTGAAAAACCGATGAGTAGAAGCTGCTGTGTTGTGGGTCGGGCTTGGGCCGCGAGTGTGGCTTCGAGTCCTTTGGCTAAAAGAACAGTCCAGTTTGCCCACTTCCTGCCCCTGAAGCTTCAGAAGAGGAAGGACTTGAGAGTGAAGAGTGACTGATGCTCGGGGCAGAAATCCAACCAGGACACAGCAGAGCAGTCAAGAGCCCCCCGCCCCGGGGGGTCAGTCAGCACATTCACTGCACTAGAGAGAACCAGAGCGGAACCGCAACCTTTCCTGCTTTTCTTACAGTTCCATTCTAAAGCCAGGAGCTAAACATGGAGAATTCACCTGTGGTACTATTTAGACAATGAAGAAAACACACACTTTAAATCGGAATAATTTATTATTCTAACAAAAGGTACAAAGTATGGAAAATTAGTGTATTTGAATCGTTTCAGAGAGTAGAGAAGGTTTCACACTAGCAGATTTCGGCTTTTAGCACCTTTGAGAAGAAACATTCAGAGTTAAGACAAGTGGCAGGACAGGCTCCAGACTACCTGCGATGACGCCACCTCTGACTTGGTGTGCAGGTCACAGAGAGCAGTGTGGTTATTTGGTTTTTTTCTCTACATGTTGAGAGTGCCACAAAAACACACTTAGGATGAGAAAGGTGATCGCTGACTAGCCGGCTGGTGGTTAGAAGATGGGAGGGAAGATGGGGCGGGGCGGGCTGTCAGATGGACAGTCCGAAGGCGCTGACGATGCAGTACATGGTCTTGTTCTCCCAGCGCACGGTGCAGCTCCCTGCAGGGGGAAGGAGGCGGGCCACCCTGAAAACCCGAAGAGCCGGGCCTTCCGAGTTCTCAGGATCAGGCCACACACTCAGGACTCAACTCTCTGTAGCCAACAAAGAAGGTCGGCCCGTCTCTCTTCTATAAAACGTTTTAAAAGGTGACTCTGATAAATAATGCATTCAAAGACATGAAACCACCTACACACATTTCCTAAAACACGGCTCTGCATAGTCTAGATGGCAGCAGGGTCCCTGGGGACGTGCCGGGGACAAGCCTTCCCGGGGAAGGGACACCTACCGTCAGTGGAGCTGTCCCAGAAGCACGAGCTTGCCGTGTGCAGGCCCGCTCCGTTCTTCTGCATGATCACACAGGTCACTACAGAAACACAAACTTTTATTAGAGGAATCTACTTGGCAACACACATTCCTCTCAGTCCTCATATGTGTTGTAGATCACAGGGCTGACGTTCAAAATGAAAATGACTGTAGGGGCAGAGCGCCTGGTCCTAGGAAGCTGACACCTCACCACACGGTTTCTCTAAAAGCAGCGGATCTGAAATGCTGTGACGTCCTGGGACGTGGTCCGCAGTCATTCCCACAGCCACGCGGCCCAGGTTGGTGTGCACAGGCCGGGGACATGCTCCTCCGGAAACCGCCTCTGCTGTCTCCTCTCACAGACTCCCTCTCAGCGGCACTTTAAGAACCACCACCACCATCAACCAGAAGCAAGGTGCATTACCGATGTACTTAAACGGTTTCCCCAGCTTGGTGAGTTGGCTTAAGGTCTGCTCCACTACGTTTGTGGTCCACTGATTGACTTTGCTGTGCTGATAGGCGTTGCCACCGATGGCACTTTCTATGGCCTGGAAGACAGAGCACAGCCGGTCACTTAGCACAGCACCCCTTCCGGCCGCGCTCGAGGGCAGCACAGTGAGCACTGCGCCCTACGACCTGCTAAGTTACACTCTGCATAAAGTGAAAGTAAGCCTGTTGGGAACCATGAGGAATCCTCTGTAGACATGCCTTTTAACAGTATTATATCCCATTTGAATGCTTTATCTTTCACTTTTATTATCATTTTTACATTTTTGGCTGCACTGGATCTTAGTTCTTGCCTGAAGAATCCCAGGAACGGGGGCGCCTGGTGGGCTGCCGTCTACGAGGTCGCACAGTCGGACACGACTGAAGTGACTTAGCAGGATTTTAGCTGCAGCACTTGGGATCTTTGCCACAGTGTGTGGGTCTAGTTACCCCATGGCACATGGGATCTTAGTTCCACAACCAAGGATCAACCCCGAGTCCCTGGCACTGGAAGGCAGAGTCTTATCACTGGGCTGTAAGAGATCCCTTTATTCATTTTAACATTTTCATTTGTTTATCTTTGGCTGTACTGCGTCTTCGCAGCTGCACGGGCTTTTTCCCTAGTTGGGACGAGAGGGGGCTACTCTAGTTTCGGCGCTTGGATTTTTCATTGCTTCTCTTCTTGTGGCATGCGGGCTCAGTTGTTCTGGCTCCCGGGCGCAGGAGCAAAGGCTCAGCAGCTGTGGCACCTGGGCATGGCTGCTCCTTGGCATATGGGATCGTCCCAGGTCAGGGATCGAACCCGTCTCCTGAACTTGCAGGCCGACTCTTTATCACTGAGCCATCAGGAAAGCCCCCTTTATTCATTTTTTAAAATATGTAATTATATAGCATTTGTCAAATTTTTTAAACATTGTGACTGAATTTAATGTTTGCTGTTGTCATTAATTTTCTAGAGATAAGCAATGCATTTTCTTCCCACTGAAGTTAGAAAATACTTCCCTTTGCCTATTGCTTTCTTAAAAGTACAGTAGATAGAAGAATCTTTGTGGGTTGTATAATCAACAATGGACAAACCTATCCAGATAATCATGTATTTACAAATACTTCCTTTATTCAGCATTTCCTGGTAATGTTATCACAGAAGTATGTTTTTCAGAAAACTAAAGAACTGCTCTATTCCAAAACCTTATTTAAGTTTGTGACACGTTTTTTACTATGAAATTCCTTGTTTTCTCTTCTGTGCTGTATTCTGGGATGGCTCATGCTGGGTGCTTCAGGGGTTATTCAGGAACACACACGATCCCTGGCCTCACCTCTTGGTGAAGCTGGTTGTGAGGATATTCCTATTCTATTGTTTTCTGGGCCTTTTATGCAGATGCCTGTCCTGGTTTCGGGGGACAAAGGTAGGTCTGGGCTCAGCTTTGCCAGATGGGG
Organism: Raphicerus campestris; assembly: GCA_006410735.1. Lineage (NCBI taxonomy): Eukaryota > Metazoa > Chordata > Mammalia > Artiodactyla > Bovidae > Raphicerus > Raphicerus campestris. Next base: position 457,272 of record SJYW01041444.1, read on the forward strand.
CTTCCCAGATGGCTCGGTGGTAAAGAATCCACTTACCAATGCAGGAGGTACAGGAGACTTAGGTTCAACCTCTGGGTCGGAAAGATCCCCTGGAGGAGGAAATAGCAACCCACTCTAGTATTCTTGCTGGGATAATCCCATGGACAGAGGAGCCTGGCAGGCTAGTCCGTGGGGTCACAATGAGTTGGCCATGGCTGGGCGAGCAGCTCTGTCAAAGTGGGGGCTGTGCTCAAGCTAAACCACTAACTCTAGCCGTTCTCTCCACACTCACTTTGGAATTCACTGTTTTTCAGGGAGGGAGGAAAACCTTCCTAATTTTGGACCCATCCAAGTTTACTATGCAGTATTTAACAATAGCTTGCGCACAGAATTAACCTACTGCCCAGGGGCAGAAAAAGCTGCTGAAGTGAGTGATCGAGTGATCAACGTGAAAGGAACACCGACCACATGTTACTTGTGCTTCCAGGGAGACTGGGAGCTCTGGCTGCAGTCATATCAAACTTGCTGCCTGGCAACCAAGTCAAAGACTGCAGAAATCAGGTGAGACCCAAGGAGACTTCCTAACAAACCAACTCCACTTCTCACAGTTCTAGTGAAACTCACCCACCTTCCTGCTCCCCACTGTGTTCCTAAGAAACACTGTATTTTGAAAAACAATGAAAAGCAGAGTGTTATAGATCCTGCAAAGCAACTAGAAAATGATGCCTCCGATGGAATACTATATATGGCAGAACAAGATCACTTCGCTTTTTTAAATCACTCTGCTTTTTGATGATGTTCACAAAATACGTTGTATTTCTTTAATCACTCTGGCATTTGTCAATAACTTGCATTAACAACAGTTTGCATTAAAGTCAACTCCAAATCATATAGAAAACTTCATATGATATTGTTCAACTGAGATCAGCTAATGACCGTCTTTGAGCCACCAGCTTCACTGTGTGCTCAAGGTACAGGGATCTGGGGAAACAACCGACCAGGAAAACTGTTTCTGGCTTCGTTCCTGCCCCAGGCGCTCTCCCCAGCACCCTGCACTAGTCCAGACATCCCCACCTCCCTACAAACCTCTCAGACATACCAGGACATTCCTTACCACAGGTTCCTTGGACTTGTTCAGTCTGAAATATCTTTTCCCCTCTTTTCGCTAAGTTAACCCTACTCCTGGGGCTTCCCTTGTAGCTCAGCTGGGAAAGAATCTGCCTGCAAAGCAGGAGACCCTGGTTCGATTCCTGGGTCGGGAAGATCCCTGGAGAAGGGATAGGCTACCCACTCCAGTATTCTTGGGCTTCCCTGGTGGCTGAGTCGGTAAAGAATCTGCCTGCAGTTTGAAAGATCTGGGTTCGATCCCTGGATTAGGAAGATCCCCTGAAGGAGGGCATGGCAATCCACTCCAGTATTCTTGCCTGCAGAATCCCCATGGACAGAAAAGCCTGGCGGGCCACAGTCCGTGGGGTCACAGAGAGTCAGAAACAACTGAGCAACTAAGCGTGACACAGCCAGGAACCCTACTCTTCTGTTTTCTCCAGATCTCAGCCCTGAGCTCACGAGATGGGTTAATCCCTCCCAGTGCCATGCGAGGAATGCAATGTGACTGTCCGATAAATGTCTGCCCTCCCCAGTTTTGTAAACTCTCTGGGCGTCAGTCCCCTGCATGCACCCTTGACTTGTATTTTTGACTGAATGAGCAAATAGCCTTTTTGACTCCCATTCTTATCATCTAAAGGGGGTACCATGGTCAATAAAGTGGATGGTTTAGGAATGTTAAAAAAAAAAAAAAAGACCCCCAAGTGGAGCACCAGGTTTTGAGTGACTAGAAGCTGTTCAATTTTTTAATATTCACTCATTAAACATTAGAAATATTTATTTGTATATCATGAGTCTTTTATGCTAAAAGGTTATAGGCGATGGCACCCCACTCCAGTACTCTTGCCTGGAAAATCCCATGGATGGAGGAGCCTGGTAGGCTGCAGTCCATGGGGTCACTACGAGTGGGACACGACTGAGCGACTTTACTTTCACTTTTCACTGTCATGCACTGGAGAAGGAAATGGCAACCCACTCCAGTGTTCTTGCCTGGAGAATCCTAGGGACGGGGGAGCCTGGTGGGCCACCATCTATGGGGTCGCACAGAGTCGGACACGACTGAAGCGACTTAGCTGCAGCAACAGCATAGAACCAAGCCTTGGTGACAATAATAACGCCAATATATAAAATTTCCTGTCTCATTCAAAATATATAATTTACATAATATGGGAGTAATTCTTATCTAGATATTCACTGAAGTAACAACTGTTATTTGAAATGCCAAAACACACAGGCTCAGCTGAAACGATTCCAAGATAGCATTTAAAACACATTATTTTCACTCATGTAAGCCATTAATCAAACATTCAAAAAGGAAGCGCTTCTCCTCTTACCTCTTTTACGATGTTGCTCACTTCATCAACAACAAAAGCAGTCTGTAAGGGGAAAAAATTAGTTATAAGCCTGATTGATTTAAAAGATCCTTTCCCACTGCACTGATTAATGCAAATTTAAGTAATAAATATAATTTAGAAATGAAGACCTTAAAAATAATCTAACCAGGCTGTTCATTTTACTGAGGAAAACATTAAGTAGCTCTGAGGACCACAGAGCTAGTGAGAGGCAGGAGACTTTTCAAGGTTTTTTTTTGTCTTTTTTTCAATCTACGCCATGACCCATAAGACCAAGTTCACGTTAGATCTCAACCTGTCCGTCCATTTCAGCCGGCTGCGAGGACCATTAACAAATATGGAAGTTCAATGAGTTACTTGACTTTTGTATGAATTAACTCTTTTCCTAATGTAAACTAATCAGGAGGTTTGAAACTTAAGACGTTTTGGATTTTGAAACCACTCTTAGAGGTAAAATTTACAATGACTTTCCTATTTCTGGTTAATATTTTCTTTTTCATCTCTGTCTGGCTTCAGGACTGTACAGTCAGCTGAAGGCACGGGGGTTCTCAGCCAGTATGTCAAGATGAACTGGGAGGTGGGCTTGCCAGCAGTCAGAGTTTTAGTGGTTTTCTTTCTTTTTACATGTGGTGCATCTGAATGGGTACAAGGTTCCCTGAGTCCAGGAACCTCATTTCCTGAGCTCTGTAAGCGCTTTCCAGGGGGCAGCCCTGGCCCTCAGCCCCCGTGCATCCTGGTGGGACAAAGGCAGACAGGTGGGCAGGGAGTGTTCTCCCCCACTGGGCTGCTGACCACGAAGCCCAGTTCCAGCGATGCCCCTTCCTCTGCAGGAGAGTCAGGAGCTGACTGCCTAAAGCCCCTCACCCACTGTACTCAGAAGTCATGCCTGGAGACAAAGCCAGCTCACCAAGTTAACGAAAATCTGTAGTATCTTAAATTACTTCTCCAAGTTTAAAAGATCCTTCCAAGAGGCCCCAGTGGTTCTAAACCATACAAGAAAGTCCCTGTGTAAGTTTCTATGCGGTTAAAATATGAGAAAGGGTGAGGGGCATTTCAGTGGACTTTTAGTGGAAAGTACAGCAGTTGTACAGATCCACTGGGCAGTTTCAGCTTCCGCAGGAAAGATGAATGGAGCAGAGTTACAAAGATGCCGGTGTCCACGTGAAGTCAGCAGACGTGGGGGTCAGGTCTGTTCCTGTAGGTCAGTAAACAGGGAAGGCAGGCCTACTAGAGAGAAGACAGTCATGGTCTCAGCCTCCAGGGCTTTATCTTATGTAAAACACACACCACTCTGTTCAGCCCCTTCATTTCTCAGATATGCAGTTGAGATCGGGAATAAGGAAGTCACTGAGCCACCTCCTTGGTGAGGGCCAGAATGAGAAGGCAGAGTATTAAAAACTCCGGTTTGAAGGACTTCCTCTGTATTTCCTTTCTCAAAGTTACTCAATAATTCCTGTAATACAAGCCATTCTCCAATGACTGCACAGTTGACAGGCAAAAGCTGTTCCTTGGCTACCTGCTCCTGAACTGTGGCTTCTCCCTGGACACTCCCCAGGCTGCTACCACCCCTCGGACACTGATGGTGACACTATCGCAGAAGGTTCGCGCTGGCTGGGAAGGCTGCCTAATACACAGGGCTCCATTTATTTGTACTTCAACCAGAACTATTTAGCGAGAAGCAAAGGGGCAACCATTCTGTGAGAGCAACAGCTATCAGCTATCATTCCCTGAATGCTCGTCAGATGGAAGGAAAGCCAGGACTCAGCACACGTTGTTACAGTGAATGCCTTCTGCCTGGCACACAGCTGTATGCTTTACCCGACTTCTTCAATGGGGCAATGACTAACCGCCCCACCACCCCACCAAAATCGGAGCTATCGGACTGTCTGCTCAAATGAAATGTGAGTGACGGTGGCCACGGTGGGTGTGCGCACAGCGTGGAGAGCAGGAGAGGAACCCAAGACAAAAAGGCAGGTTCTCCTTGCGGGCGCGTCTGCCTGCTGCCCGCGGCCAGAGCAGCAAGCCCAGGACTGGGGGCCCCCTGAGGAGCTGTAACTGGGGTTGCGGGTCTGGTGTGCTTATCACTCTGGGGACTCGCAAACATCAGCCGGCAGACGCACACGCGGCCTTCAGCTCCCCCATCCGCCTGGGCAGGGGTCTGCGCTCGGAGTAAAGGGCACGAGTGACGGCCGGGGTCGGAGGACGCAGGGGACCGGGAGACGCAGGGGGTCCGGGGACGCAGGGGTTCGNCTACAGAAACACAAACTTTTATTAGAGGAATCTACTTGGCAACACACATTCCTCTCAGTCCTCATATGTGTTGTAGATCACAGGGCTGACGTTCAAAATGAAAATGACTGTAGGGGCAGAGCGCCTGGTCCTAGGAAGCTGACACCTCACCACACGGTTTCTCTAAAAGCAGCGGATCTGAAATGCTGTGACGTCCTGGGACGTGGTCCGCAGTCATTCCCACAGCCACGCGGCCCAGGTTGGTGTGCACAGGCCGGGGACATGCTCCTCCGGAAACCGCCTCTGCTGTCTCCTCTCACAGACTCCCTCTCAGCGGCACTTTAAGAACCACCACCACCATCAACCAGAAGCAAGGTGCATTACCGATGTACTTAAACGGTTTCCCCAGCTTGGTGAGTTGGCTTAAGGTCTGCTCCACTACGTTTGTGGTCCACTGATTGACTTTGCTGTGCTGATAGGCGTTGCCACCGATGGCACTTTCTATGGCCTGGAAGACAGAGCACAGCCGGTCACTTAGCACAGCACCCCTTCCGGCCGCGCTCGAGGGCAGCACAGTGAGCACTGCGCCCTACGACCTGCTAAGTTACACTCTGCATAAAGTGAAAGTAAGCCTGTTGGGAACCATGAGGAATCCTCTGTAGACATGCCTTTTAACAGTATTATATCCCATTTGAATGCTTTATCTTTCACTTTTATTATCATTTTTACATTTTTGGCTGCACTGGATCTCAGTTCTTGCCTGAAGAATCCCAGGAACGGGGGCGCCTGGTGGGCTGCCGTCTACGAGGTCGCACAGTCGGACACGACTGAAGTGACTTAGCAGGATTTTAGCTGCAGCACTTGGGATCTTTGCCGCAGTGTGTGGGTCTAGTTACCCCATGGCACATGGGATCTTAGATCCACAACCAAGGATCAACCCTGAGTCCCTGGCACTGGAAGGCAGAGTCTTATCACTGGGCTATAAGAGGTCCCTTTATTCATTTTAACATTTTCATTTATCTTTGGCTGTACTGCGTCTTCGCAGCTGCACGGGCTTTTTCTCTAGTTGGGACGAGAGGGGGCTACTCTAGTTTCGGCGCTTGGACTTTTCATTGCTTCTCTTCTTGTGGCATGCGAGCTCAGTTGCTCTGGCTCCCGGGCGCAGGAGCAAAGGCTCAGCAGCTGTGGCACCTGGGCATGGCTGCTCCTTGGTATATGGGATCGTCCCAGGTCAGGGATCGAACCCGTCTCCTGAACTTGCAGGCTGACTATCACTGAGCCATCAGGAAAGCCCCCTTTATTCATTTTTTAAAATATGTAATTATACAGCATTTGTCAAATTTTTTAAACATTTTGACTGAATTTAATGTTTGCTGTTGTCATTAATTTTCTAGAGATAAGCAATGCATTTTCTTCCCACTGAAGTTAGAAAATACTTCCCTTTGCCTATTGCTTTCTTAAAAGTACAGTAGATAGAAGAATCTTTGTGGGTTGTATAATCAACAATGGACAAACTTATCCAGATAATCATGTATTTACAAATACTTCCTTTATTCAGCATTTCCTGGTAATGTTATCACAGAAGTATGTTTTTCAGAAAACTAAAGAACTGCTCTATTCCAAAACCTTATTTAAGTTTGTGACACGTTTTTTACTATAAAATTCCTTGTTTTCTCTTCTGTGCTGTATTCTGGGATGGCTCATGCTGGGTGCTTCAGGGGTTATTCAGGAACACACACGATCCCTGGCCTCACCTCTTGGTGAAGCTGGTTGTGAGGATATTCCTATTCTATTATTTTCTGGGCCTTTTATGCAGATGCCTGTCCTGGTTTCGGGGGACAAAGGTAGGTCTGGGCTCAGCTTTGCCAGATGGGGCTTCCCAGATGGCTCGGTGGTAGAGAATCCACTTGCCAATGCAGGAGGTACAGGAGACAGGTTCAACCTCTGGGTCGGAAAGATCCCCTGGAGGAGGAAATAGCGACCCACTCTAGTATTCTTGCTGGGATAATCCCTTGGACAGAGGAGCCTGGCAGGCTAGTCCGTGGGGTCACAATGAGTTGGCCATGGCTGGGCGAGCAGCTCTGTCAAAGTGGGGGCTGTGCTCAAGCTAAACCACTAACTCTAGCCGTTCTCTCCACACTCACTTTGGAATTCACTGTTTTTCAGGGAGGGAGGAAAACCTTCCTAATTTTGGACCCATCCAAGTTTACTATGCAGTATTTAACAATAGCTTGCGCACAGAATTAACCTACTGCCCAGGGGCAGAAAAAGCTGCTGAAGTGAGTGATCGAGTGATCAACGTGAAAGGAACACCGACCACATGTTACTTGTGCTTCCAGGGAGACTGGGAGCTCTGGCTGCAGTCATATCAAACTTGCTGCCTGGCAACCAAGTCAAAGACTGCAGAAATCAGGTGAGACCCAAGGAGACTTCCTAACAAACCAACTCCACTTCTCACAGTTCTAGTGAAACTCACCCACCTTCCTGCTCCCCACTGTGTTCCTAAGAAACACTGTATTTTGAAAAACAATGAAAAGCAGAGTGTTATAGATCCTGCAAAGCAACTAGAAAATGATGCCTCCGATGGAATACTATATATGGCAGAACAAGATCACTTCGCTTTTTTAAATCACTCTGCTTTTTGATGATGTTCACAAAATACGTTGTAGTTCTTTAATCACTCTGGCATTTGTCAATAACTTGCATTAACAACAGTTTGCATTAAAGTCAACTCCAAATCATATAGAAAACTTCATATGATATTGTTCAACTGAGATCAGCTAATGACCGTCTTTGAGCCACCAGCTTCACTGTGTGCTCAAGGTACAGGGATCTGGGGAAACAACCGACCAGGAAAACTGTTTCTGGCTTCGTTCCTGCCCCAGGCGCTCTCCCCAGCACCCTGCACTAGTCCAGACATCCCCACCTCCCTACAAACCTCTCAGACATACCAGGACATTCCTTACCACAGGTTCCTTGGACTTGTTCAGTCTGAAATATCTTTTCCCCTCTTTTCGCTAAGTTAACCCTACTCCTGGGGCTTCCCTTGTAGCTCAGCTGGGAAAGAATCTGCCTGCAAAGCAGGAGACCCTGGTTCGATTCCTGGGTCGGGAAGATCCCTGGAGAAGGGATAGGCTACCCACTCCAGTATTCTTGGGCTTCCCTGGTGGCTGAGTCGGTAAAGAATCTGCCTGCAGTTTGAAAGATCTGGGTTCGATCCCTGGATTAGGAAGATCCCCTGAAGGAGGGCATGGCAATCCACTCCAGTATTCTTGCCTGCAGAATCCCCATGGACAGAAAAGCCTGGCGGGCCACAGTCCGTGGGGTCACAGAGAGTCAGAAACAACTGAGCAACTAAGCGTGACACAGCCAGGAACCCTACTCTTCTGTTTTCTCCAGATCTCAGCCCTGAGCTCACGAGATGGGTTAATCCCTCCCAGTGCCATGCGAGGAATGCAATGTGACTGTCCGATAAATGTCTGCCCTCCCCAGTTTTGTAAACTCTCTGGGCGTCAGTCCCCTGCATGCACCCTTGACTTGTATTTTTGACTGAATGAGCAAATAGCCTTTTTGACTCCCATTCTTATCATCTAAAGGGGGTACCATGGTCAATAAAGTGGATGGTTTAGGAATGTTAAAAAAAAAAAAAAA
>SJYW01041444.1:471375-481531 GCA_006410735.1 Raphicerus campestris
AGTTCAAGCTAGAGGTCGAGCCCAGCGCTGAAGCCTCGGCCAAGCCCCTGCTCTCAGCCCCGCTCCAGAGCCAGCACTCCCCGCTGCTGTGTTTACCACAGCTATTTCCTTGAGAAGCTGCAGTTTGCTTTTTTTTTCTGAATATGGCCACAGTACTTCCTACCTAGAATGCAGGGACAAAGTTGAGCGGCTCCACAGACCCCGCCGATCCACCTGAAAGTGTCATCTCTCTTTTTAGCTCGTGGAGTGTCCTCACAGACGTCCACAACAGCTGCGGGGACCACTGGCTCGTCCACACTAAGGAAGCGGGTGAAGGATTCCTTCTTGCAAAGGCGAGAAGATTCACCTGGTGTCCCTCAGGAATGGCATGGGACTGGAAATGAGCCTTTAGAAACTCTTTGTGTCTCTGGTCTCTGAGCCAGAGTGGATTTTCTCAGAAGCCAGTGACCTCAGACTTCAGGCCTCACCTGCCAGGCCCTGGACTTGACCTTGTATTAGTATCTGTTTCCTTAGAGAAGGCTCCAGGCGTCATATAAGCTTCAGGTCCCTCAAAACTCTGTCCTTGATATATGACATTGTGCATATGTGGGCTTAAGTCTAGAAGACTTGACATCTAAGCTGAGACAGGAGAGGGCTGGAAGTCTCTTCTGGAAAGGCCCCCACCACTCACGGTGGAGTCTAGGCTTTCTCATTCACACAGATATCTTGCCACCAAAAAAAAAAAAAAACAACCCAAGTGCTTTTTCAGAATCAAAACTAAACACTGCAATAGAAACCCATGATATTTCAGACTTAAACTTGACCTTTTCTCATGGAGGGATAAAGAAATGAGAACTGATATTAATACCTTGTTCTTTACAGGAGGTACTACTCATAATCGTTGCTATAATTTTTGTTGTACCAACCCCTACTAGTTATTTACCACTTACTCTCGACCAGAAGACTTGACACTTTCTTTGCACGAACAGCCTCAGTCCTCATTACAGCCTTATGCCATCAAGACACCCATTTTACTGATGAGCAGAGTGAGGCTTGCAACAAGTAATTTACCTAAACTCACACTCTAATCTGGGTCTGTTTAATTCCAAAGCCTTATGCTTTGTTTAGACAGAAAAGTTAAGAATTTAGAATCTTCTACTGTCTTGGCTAAATAATCGTTTTCATACCAATTCTAACTTCTTAGTAGATATTTGGGCTTCCCAGGTAGAACTAGTGGTAAAGAAGCTGCCCGTCGATGCAGGAGACGTGGGGTCAATCCCTGGATTAGGAAGAGCCCCTGGAGGAGGGCATGGCAACCCACTCTAGTTATTTTTGCCTGGAGAGTCCCATGGACAAAGGAGCCTGGTGGGCTACGGTCCACAGTAAGATACTTAATCGCTAACATGTATTTTCTTCTCATAATCTCTCTTTTTATCAAGAAGTTCTATTCCGGGGCTAAAGAAGCTGAATTGCAAGACATTTAAATTAGACTCTAGCTAACTTAATTTAAAAAAATGTAAAATTATATTTATGGTCCACCTCCAGACTAGAGATTATGGGGGATGAAAAAAATCGGAATCTGTGAAGTAAATTCAGAGCAAAATAGTAATAAACTGTATGTATAAGAATGTACAGACCAAAAGGAAACCAGACAACACTCATCACTGCCTTTGAAAAAATCCACACATACAGCTCTGGGAGAGTGTTTTTCAGTGTGGACTGGTTTCTCAATTAACTCTAAAGTATTTCTCCATTCCATTTAAATCATTCTTAGCCTACATTCACAATGTATACTATTCAATGAAATGACAAGTCACCCTTTGTCTAATTTCTCATTGTTGTTCTTTCCCACCTTTTCAAAGTCAGAGGTGTAAGAGAAGTTATATTAACTCTAACCTCTACCCACCCCACCCTTAAAACAACCTGCCAGAAGGGCTGGACTCGGATGCTCAGCCTACCTTTGCCTCAGCTTGAAGACAGGAGACCAGGGGAGCTAACTCTGGGGAAGGAAGTCAAGCTTTCTTCAAGTTAGAACCACTGACGTCCTTCTCTTTCCTTCCGGTGGGCTGGGCGGGCGCTGAGAGGCTCTGTGGCTACCAGCTACACGTCACCAAGGACCCCGGGGACCACACCCAGGCGCTCTTGAAGGCCAACAGTTTATGTTTTTAGCTGGAGGAAAGACCACGCTATGCCACCGCAGCGTTTCACTCAAGCAACGAAACCCCCAAGGAAACTGGAGGCTTCAGTTAGTCAAACGCTCCCACCTTTGCGAGAGGTTTCTCACTGACCTCAAGTGTAAATGACTCGTGTCATCACAGCTCAAAGAGCAGCTGTTAACTCAAGAGTCAACTTATAACAAGACCGGCCTGGACTTTTGGGGTAAATTGCATGGAAGCATAGCATACATATGGGGCTTCCCAGGTGGTGCTGATGGTAAGGAACCTGCCTGCCAGTGCAGGAGACACAAGAGATGTGGGTTCGATCCCTGGGTGTGGAAAATCCCCTGCAGAAGGGCACGGCAACCCACTCCAGTATTCTTGCCTGGAGAATCCCATAGACGGAGGAGCCTGACGGGATACAGTTCATGGGTTCGCAAAGAGTCAGACACGACTGAGCGACATAGCACACACGCAGCGCACATATGGACTATGACACAAATCACAAGAACAGCTGGATAAAGTCTCCCAAAGTGAATTCATGCCTGTTGAGAAAAGAATTTTGAGCAGCATCTCTGGAGCTGCTCTGAATGACAAAACGTGTGCCCTTACGAGCAGCACCTTCCTAACCAGCACTCGCACCACTGTCCCCCCGACTTCCCTCCCCCTCAGTGACTCTGGAGTCAGGCTGCCCCACCCACCTGGTCCCAGCGTGGAGAAGACACGGGGCAGAGCCATAGCAAAGCTGCAATGGTCGTGGATGTGAGCGACAAGTACAGCTCCGTTGCCATCACCCACCTAGAGTCTAGGGTCATTTGTTTCTGCAGCTAACCTAGCCTATGCTGACTGGTGCAGTGTGTGCGTGATTTTTTATACACAGAAAGGATACACTATTTAATAACCATCACAGCATGAAGATCAGCCAGTCAAGCACTTCCCTGGTGGTCCCGTGATTAAAGCTTTGTGTTTCCAATGCAGGGGGCATAGGTTTGATCCCCGGGTGGGGAACTAAGATCCCACATGCTGCACGGTGGAGCAGATACATAAATAAATACTTCACTAAAAAAAAAAGAAAGAAAGAAAATCAGCCACTGCGCCCTGAGTTATCTCCTTTAGTTGTTGGGTCTTGGGGGTGAGGGGTGGGGGCCAGGACTGGGAGGAAGAGAGACCCAAGGGGTTCAGAGCAACAGCCACTGGCCGTTGGTACAGAGGCATTTCAGTCCCACTGTGCCTGTGTTTTGCAGACACGGCAGACCTAAACAGAGGCATTTCTTAGCTCTTCTCGTGAGCACGTGATTTCTCAGCACAGGATCCTCACCTTAGATGTGTGTTAGACACAAGTCTATTTTCTTCTCCCTTATAACATTACAGTCCTCAGACTAGAGTGTTTTGCAACTGCCGTCTTCATCATCATACGTATCATCATTATTGACTTGGCATGACTCCACTGTACATCTCAGTAACACACCCCTAACCTCAGGAAAAGGAAGGAAAACCTCGAACATACACAGGATAAGATTTGGATGGCAAAGGGCTGCAGAGCCCAGACAACACCAGGAGACACAACTGTGGCTGTGGATATCATTTGTTGAGGTGACATGGCTAGGATTATTGGGCTCACACTTGCTAAATAAGGCATTGACAATACCAATCCTTATTTCCAAAGAGTGTATTTAAGAGAGTCCACTCGAAAGAAAGAAAGCACACAACACCTGCCAACCTATGTATGGCTAAGCCCCAAATTGAAAAACAAACCCAAGATCCAATCCACTGACTGCTCAAAAACTAAACATTATTCTAAAATATGGCTGACTACGGGAGATTCATGAGCAGTTCTGAGTCAGTGCGTTTATACTCCAGGACTTCTGATGGACATTCATTCTTGGCAGACCGGAAGTGCTAGTCACCTGCCAGCTGCCACAGTGATTTTAAATGCCTTTGCCCTAACAAAGTGCGCATCAGTTGGGCAGAACACGACACTGGCACTGCGTGTTCCCCAGCACTACAACATCGCTGAGCCTAGAGAACTCAAGTCCTCGCACTGACAGAAATCAGATTTTCAAATTTTGCCATAGAGACCGTATCCTANGCAGAACACGACACTGGCACTGCGTGTTCCCCAGCACTACAACATCGCTGAGCCTAGAGAACTCAAGTCCTCGCACTGACAGAAATCAGATTTTCAAATTTTGCCATAGAGACCGTATCCTAGTCAACTGCAGCTTCCACTGCAGCTCACAGACCGCCACAAAGTGAGTGCTCACTGCATGTGTGCCAAGTGAACACACAACCCTGAAGATAAACAGACCAACTTGTCCATTTCTGGGGCAGACTCAGTTTAACTATGACGTGCATTAAGATCACTGAATGAATATTCTTTGACAGTTAAAACTGGAGAGTAGAACCAATGCAGATANAGGATGGACTGGTTGGATCTCCTTGCGGTCCAGGGGACTCTCAATATAGACTACATTAAAAGACACAGTGGAGTTGACTGACATTCTCATACCTAGAATCACACTGATTTGTAGGTTCGCATCTACAAATGCAGGTCCTCACCAGCAGTGTGGCATCAGTGATTCAGACCCTATTAATACAAGCCGTGCTGCCCTATATGATAACCGCTTGCTGAAACGGTAAGCAGTTCTAAATGAAACCAGGTACAGTCTTNTACAAATGCAGGTCCTCACCAGCAGTGTGGCATCAGTGATTCAGACCCTATTAATACAAGCCGTGCTGCCCTATATGATAACCGCTTGCTGAAACGGTAAGCAGTTCTAAATGAAACCAGGTACAGTCTTCCCTCAGTTTACACAATAGCCTCATTCTGGAAAACCCAGGATATTAAAACCCTGCAAAATATACTTCATGTTTCTGTGAGTTAATTCTACTATCAGGTAATTATACCTTTTTCCTAGTTGAGTTATCTGGTAAGATAACCAATATTTGTACGGGAATGCAAGGTGATTCTTTGTCACTATGACAACTGAAACTACCCCACAAGTTTCTAGACGGAAGCATGGGACTGCCTCCACTGAAAACCCTGAATGAATCCCAGTAAGATGAAACACCTGTGGCTCTAACGTGTGGAAGGTCTAAGCCACCAAGTCAGTTGGAACACTGGGAGGACACTGGAAGTCAAAGAGAAAACATCCCCCTAGGTTTCTGTGATATTGAGTTTTCCAAATTTGCTGGCATATTGAGTGCAGCACTCAGACAGCATCATTTTTAGGGTTTGAAATAGCTCAGCTGGAATTCCATCACCTCCACTAGCTTTGTTCATAGTAATGCTTCCTAAGGCCCACTTGACTTCACACTCCAGGATGTCTGGCCCTAGGTGAGTGACCACACCATCATGGGTCATTAAAATTTTTTTTGTATAATTCTTCTGTGTGTTCTTGCCACCTCTTCTTAATCTCTTCTGCTTCTGTTAGATCCATACCATTTCTGTCCTTTATTGTGCCCATCTTTGCATGAAATGTTCTCTTGATCTCTCCAGTTTTCTTANTCACCTCCACTAGCTTTGTTCATAGTAATGCTTCCTAAGGCCCACTTGACTTCACACTCCAGGATGTCTGGCCCTAGGTGAGTGACCACACCATCATGGGTCATTAAATTTTTTTTTGTATAATTCTTCTGTGTGTTCTTGCCACCTCTTCTTAATCTCTTCTGCTTCTGTTAGGTCCATACTATTTCTGTCCTTTATTGTGCCCATCTTTGCATGAAATGTTCTCTTGATCTCTCCAGTTTTCTTAAGAGATCTCTAGTCTTTCCCATTCTATTGTTTTCCTCTATTTCTTTGCATTGTTCACTTAAGAAGGCTTTCTTATCTCTTCTTGTTATTCTCTGGACATTTGGATGGGTATATCTTTCCCTTTCTCCTTTGCCTTTTTGCTTCTCTTCTTTTCTCAGCTATTTGTAAGGCCTCCTTAAACAACCACTTTGCCTTCTTGCATTTCTTCTTCTTGGGGTTGGTTTTGGTCACCACCTCCTATACAATGTTATAAATTTCTGTCCATGGTTCTTCAAGCACTCTGTCTACCACATCTAATCCCTTGAATCTATTCGTCACATGAATGATCCTGGGGTATTCTCTATACAGTCCTGATTGCATCAATTCAAAAAGTCACCCTGTATAGAGAGGATTTGGACACAGATCCTTCAAGTTAAGGGAAAAAGTACATTTCAATCCAATAATAGAAGGATTTCCCCATTGTAGTTATCAACCATGTACTTGAATGACTGAAGGTTTATGGAAGCCGGAGTCAAAATCTCTCAAAGTCAAGAATAAAAACTCATAAACATGCACACCCATACCTCTAGTTCTCTAAGCTTTATACTTACTTCATCAGCTGGGAATCCCAGAAAGCACCATGTTTGGGTGTGTATTTGAAAGGCTTTCAGTGAATTAAATTTGGTGGTCTGTCCTTGGAAAGCAAGGAGATCAAACCAGTCAATCTTAAAGAAAATCAACCCTGAATACTCTTTGGAAGGACTAATGCTAAAGCTGAAGCTCCAGTACTTTGGCCACCTGATTCAAACAGCTGACTCATTGGAAAAGACCCTGATGCTGGGAAAGATTGAAGGCAGGAGGAAAAGGGGACGGCAGAGGATGAGATGGTTGGATGGCATCACCAATTCATTGGATATGAACTTGGCAAACTCCGGGAGATGGTGAGGGGTAGGGAAGCCTGATGTGTTGCGGTCCTGGGGTCGCAAAGAGTCGGAGGTGACTTGGCGACCGAACAACAATCACAACAAGCTCTATCCTTGGTTAATCTGAAATCAATATGATGATGCAGGAAGCACAGTTTTGCATCTTCTGCCAAACCGCTGCAGAACTTTTTGTTCCGTGACCTAAAGACATCTTGAGAAGCCCTTTGTTTCCTTTTGGTTTATCAGAACTGTATACACCACTTTGACTTGGAGTCTTGTTTTGTTCTGAGCCACCAGGGCAGCCTCAGTGCTCGAGTGCAGGACCATTTGCAGGTTCCTGGGGGAAATTGTCCGCTCCTTTTCACTCTGGCTGCTACTGTTTCTCTGACTTTAATTGTCCTCTCTGTGCTTTTATAGGTGGCCTTAGTGGTAAGGAATCCATTTGCCAGTGCAGAAGACGCAAGAGACATGGGTTTGATCCCTGGGTTGGAAAGATCCTCTGGAGTAGGAAATGGCAACCCACTCCAGCATTCTTGCCTGGAGAATCCCATGGACAGAGGAGCCTGGTGAGCTACAATCCATGGGGTTGCAAAGAATCAGACATGACTGGAACGGCTGAGCACACATCGTATTCTCAGAAATGGGATAGGGTGTAATTTATCAGTCGTTAAGTCCTGTACCGTAACCACTTAAACAGTGTCTGGCACTTGTTGAATGCTTGATCAATATTTAATTAAGGAATGGCTGGTGGAAGGATTCCGAAAACCAACTCAATCTGACTTTTCTGAAGAGTGCCCACTCACCCCTGCAGAGGCCCCTGTGAGGCCACAGGCATGGGTTTGGTAGAGAGCTGCTGCTGCTGCTGCTGAGTCGCTCCAGTCGTGTCTGACTCTGCGTGACCCCGTAGACAGCAGCCCACCAGGCTCCCCCGTCCCTGGGATTCTCCAGGCAAGAACACTGGAGTGGGTTGCCATTGCCTTCTCCAACGCATGAAAGTGAAAAGGGAAAGTGAAGTCACTCAGTCGAGTCTGACTCTTCGCGACCCCATGGACTGCAGCCCACCAGGCTCCTCAGTTCATGGGATTTTCTGGGCGAGAGCACTGGAGTGGGGTGCCATCGCCTTCTCCATGGTAGAGAGCAGGCGTGTTTTTAAATAACCAAACCCTGCGTGTCTGGACTGGGTAAAGGCCTGGCCACCCACAGGGGTGAACACTGAGCTCTCCAGGAACAGGAACGTCGCTCAGTCATGTCCGACTCTTTGCGACCCCATGGACTGTAGCCTACCAGGCTCCTCTGTCCATGGGATTTTCCAGGCAATAGTACTGGAGTGGATTGCCATTCTCCTCTGGAGTGGATTGCCATTCTCCTCTGGAGTGGATTGCCATTTCCATCTCCAACGGATCTTCCTGACCCAGGGATCGAACCCGGGTCTCCCACATTGTAGACAGACGCTTTACCATCTGAGCCACCAGGGAAGTCCAGGAGCTCTCATTTCCAGCCTAGTGCTGACTAGTCCCGCCTCCTGGTGGCGCTGAAGGCCGGGCCCAGACACTTGAGCCCAAAGGCCACACGGAGAGAAAGCTCCGGGCATAGACGGTGTGTTTTGAGCCAAGTAAAAAACCTGCACTTAACATACTTGGGAATCAGACAGACAGGAGAGTACTTGATTCAGTAATGTGGTTAATAGGCTAGAAATGAGAGAGAAGCAACAAAAACCAAGGAATGCGTTTAGAAGAAATAGGCTCACGAAGCTGGTGCCCACTTAGCACTTGATTACAAGCTGTTTCCTAGCATTTCTTCTTCCGCAGAGACTCAGAGCCTCCGGGGGCTAAGCTCTGCTGCTCCATCTGTTCACCTGGAAACAGGACCTTAGGAGGGAGGAGGTTTTGACCCTGCCGAGGCTGGAGCCCAAGTCCTTGTTCCTGTGGTTCTCCTGTCATCTACACGGGAGGCCTTTTGGAAGCAGGCACTCGGGAATGCTTGGCTGGAGAGCGGAGGCCAGGGCCATCCCCTGGCAGGCCGGGCTTCCTTCATCCTCATGTAGCCTTTGCAATTTGGGTGGGCCAACTGTTTTAACCTTATCCTACAATAATTTGTGTGCTCAGTCATGTCTGACTCTGCATCTGCATGGACTATAGCCCATGAGGCTCCTCTGTCCATGGGATTTCCTAGACAAGAATACTGGAGTGGGTTGCTCCAGTACTTCCTCCTCCATGGGACCTTCCTGACCCAGGGATCAAACCCGGGTCTCCTGCCTCGCTGGCGGATTCTTTACCACTGAGCCACCAGTGTGGCCCCACCCCACAACAGAGAAACTGACAAAGAGAGGATCCTTAAGCCAAGGGGTCCTTAGCCTACAGGTCCATGAACTTGGATGTGAAAAAATTTATATCTTAATTTTCATTGACTTGTAACTAAAGTTTAGCATTTCGTCACAAACCACAATAGAATTAGCAAGACTTGTGGTCTGCACATCATTCGTTGCAGATATCTCAGTATTGCTTGCAATCATTGCTACTCTGAAATTACAGTCATGTTAGATCACTGCTAGATTTCATACATCCCCGGCAACATATGTTATTATAATTTAAAATATTTCAATATAATTGATTTCCTTTGTTATAATGTATTTTATTTTATGCATTTAAATACAGAAGCTTCACCAGATAACCAGAGATTAAAAGAGAAAAGAATCTCTGCTTAAAGGGAATGATCCCTTAGGGCTTTATTAACCTCTTTTTCACTGATTTGCTATGGATCATAAATTAATATAATGTGAATTTCTGTTGAGGCTGAACAAAGGGAGTTTAGCTTCCAAAGCATTGAAAGGACATCTCATTACTAAGGAATTCATGTAAATTTGATAACAAAATGGCATTATAGAAAGTACACTAATTAGATCTGCATTTTCTGCTTTTATTGACATGTTTTATCAATTCAGTACCATCTTGGTTGGGGGAGGAAACAGATCAAAGGTGCTGTGTGTCTACCGTTACTGATGGAAAAAGTAAGTAGGAGGAGTGGAGACCCTGCCAACTCATATTAACCAGAAATAAGGCCCTGTGCAGAAGGCCGTTGTTGCTAAATGTCATTAAGGACCATAAATAACTGATAGATTGAGGTTATGGTGATATCCCTTCATAGATCCTTAATTGATGAAACATTTTTTTGAGTTTTGAAGTTAATTATAAAAATTACAGTTAACAGATGAAATTGTAGATATCCTAAAGTATTTTCAATTAGGATGATGTACATTCAATATTGGAGGAGGAAATGGCAACCCACTCCAGTATTCTTGCCTGGAGAATCCCAGGGACAGCGGAGCCTGGTGGGCTGCCATCTATGGGGTCGCACACAGTCGGATA